>CAKNWT010094293.1:0-10876 GCA_932066315.1 Andricus coriarius | reverse complement strand
GACATTGAATTAAGGACACTCCTTGCTGAAAGTAAGTCGCATATTTATACTGAAATTACGCATTTCCTCACCTCCCCCCCCTTCCATTACCGCGTGAGCCCTAACCTGAAATCACATAAATTATAAACATAATCTTTATAAAGTCCTTTTGGATTTCCTATAAATTCACAAGTAGAACACTTTGTCTGCAACAAGAATCTCGAAGACTCACTTTTTTATTTATGTGAACAGCACTATACAATCATACTTTTCGATGAAAATCTGGACAAAGAACAATGTGCGTTCCTTGGAAATCTAACTTTACACGAAACATATGAGCAGAAAATGCAATCTTGACTTCGAAAAACAGTAAATAGACAGTTCACGAGTAACTTTTTAACTGAAGACAATTTAAGATACACATAAAATTCGGTTGTGTTCGAGAATTTTAGAGACTTACGACAAAGCGTCACTTGAAAAGCGGACTAGATTATAGAAACGGAGCAGTATACCAAGACCGCGTCGTGCGCATGTCTTAGCGCGATTAAGGCAGAGTCAACCTGAAATTCAGTAAGGCTCACTTCTTAATTTTAGGCAATGAAAGCCTTACATGTTATTTCAGGTTGCCTTCAGCTTACTTTCAGAACGGTATATTGAAAGTTAGGTGCATAGTTTATTTTATTTTATTCGAGAAATGATTTTTTCTTATTTAAGATAAGTAAGTGCTTTATACAAGATCGTGTGTATACTTAAATTTAGTTGCTTCCTTATTTCAAGTCAAATTTGAAATTAAGTCGAATATAAATTTAAGTATTAGTTTTTACTGTGTAGGAAATACTGAATCTTCTACCAAAAACATCTATTTTTAACCAAATTATTGATTTTTAACAAGAAAGATGAATTTTAAATCAACAAGATTAACTTTCTACCAAAAAAGATGATAGTTCAACAAAATAAATGAATTTTCAACCAAATAGTTGTATTTTTAAATTAAACATATCATTTTTCAACCAAACATAAAATCGTTGAAGTTTCAATCAGAAAAAAAAATTTCAACCAAAAAAAGCGAATTTTCAATAAAATAGGTAAATTTTCAAACAAAGGAATGAATCTTTGATAAAAAAAAGGAAATTTTAACAAATTAGTTCAACTTTGAGCCAAGTAGTTGAATTTTCAATTAAAACATATTTTTATTTTTAATTAAAAACAGTTGAATTCAATAAAAAAAGACGAATTTTCAAAAAAATAGTTGATTTTTCATCCGAAACAGAATAATTTTATTGCAATTGACATCTTAAATTGAGTATTAATATGTAGTATTTTTATACAGTATATAGACAATCAAGCCGTTGCATTTTTGTTAAAAAATACAAATTTTGGACAAAAAATACTGACATAACCTATTGTTTAAAATTTCAAGTATCACTAACAAGGAGATGATTAGAGTTTGATAGATTTGCCAAATATTATTTGCCAAAGGTGACCCGTTTTCGAAAAAATCAACTTTTATTGCAATTTTTGTTTATGGATTGAAATGTTTATGTATTAAATTCAGTAACATTTTTTTTTAATTTTTAACTTTTGACAATCAATTATCAATTTTCATTATTTTTTAAGAATTGAATTTCTAACGGTTAAAAATGCAATGATTTCACATTGAAGAAAAGTGAAAGTTCAATTATTGAAAATTGAATTTTTAAAAGTCGAAAATTGAAGGAAAATGAATTCCCAACTGTGGAAAGTTGAAGAAAATTGAAAATGGAATTTTCAACAATTAAAAATTAAGGAAAATTGAATTTTCAACTGTTGAAAATTAAAGAAAATTTAAAATGAAAGAAAATTGAACATTGAGTTTTTAATAAATGAATTTACAACTGTTGAATTCACCATGCGAATTAAATAAATAAACATTTCAATCCACACAAAAAATTTTGAAACTGACAAATTAATAGTCATGCAATCAACCTTCTGGAATGTATGAAATGTAGAAAAAAAA
The DNA here is from genome assembly GCA_932066315.1 of Andricus coriarius. Classification (NCBI taxonomy): domain Eukaryota; kingdom Metazoa; phylum Arthropoda; class Insecta; order Hymenoptera; family Cynipidae; genus Andricus; species Andricus coriarius. The sequence continues at coordinate 8,901 of CAKNWT010094293.1, read as the reverse complement.
TCCAACTCTGATGGTCTCCTTATAACTTTATCCAATTTGTAAAACCAATTTTTTAATGTCAGAATTGATTCAAAAATCATTTAGCATTATTTAAAAAAAGAAAATTTCTTATAAAAAGATTTTTTTCATCCTTTCTACATATAAAAATTAATCTTTAATCTTTCCCCTATTGTTTCCCTTTTTCGAGCAAAATAACCCTATTTCCCCTTTTCTTAACTCCTTTTGCACTGCGATCACTGCTGTTGAGTGGTGGTAAGATTAAATTAAATTGGAATATGTATTCAATTGAATGTGTGACGACGTCGTGAACGGAGGAAGTGAGCAACGGGTGGAGGGTTGGAGAGCGAGTTAAAGAGCATTAAGTAGCCGTTGCGTCCGCTGTCAGTCTCCGCTCTAATTAATGATAATTGACGGCCTCACGGCGCGAAGCCTCGCACATTGTTACATCTCTTTTCTCTTCTCGCCCGCGCATTCGCAAGTGCGACCAGCCGCAAAATCGCAAAACACGCTCGCTACTTGACAATTTAGCGTTCAGTCAGGGCTAAAAGTCGATTTCTTATTGATGGGGTCAAACCTACTTACACGGACCAGCCGATATGTAGAAAATGCGATCGGGATTTGAAAGGGCCCCTGGCAAGTTTTCCCTATTTCTGATCGGACGCTGATCAAGAAAAATAGAGAGGGCCAGACTAGTTTTGTAACGCTATTTTAGCCGGGCTCTATCTAGAACTTCTGGCCAGGTCCTAACGGGAATACCCTTCCACTGCGCGTCTAGACCCTTTCTGTTTTCCGGTATGTTCAACATTCAGCTGTGATATAAATATATAAAATATGTAACATACGATTTGTAAACAACAAAATGAATAAGAATATTCACAGACATATTTATTTTCGATACATAATTTCAAATGTTTATAAGCTTTTTTTGGGCATATTTTTGTATTAAACAACATCTGAACTGAATATTGAACATTTGCACATTTGTTCGTTATTGTTAGAGGTGAAAAAATAAATTTGTTAAAATTTGTTAGTTGTATTCACACTGCATTATATATAAATCAGCGCTATATTCAGAACGTTCATCTGGGGTATCACGACTAAAGCCCGACCAGTTCCTGACTAGAACACAAAGGATGGAAAATATTAACAGTGCCTTAAAGGGTCCTGTGTAGAACTTACTAGTCCAGTTGTTTTAGTGAGATTCTGACCACACCATATTTTAAATGGAGATAAATTGGGCGATTTCTACATGGGTTTAATAATCCGCTTGACCACTCGGTTATCCCAACTGGTAATCCAGTGCAATCCGCAGCAATCTACTTATAATCGACGGTAATTCAAGTAATTCTGAGTAATCCTAGTATTCCGCAGCAATGCACATCTAATCCGAAGTAATTCACTGGCAAGTTGGAGTAATCCACTTGTGAATCGGAGTAATCTACTTGTAAAACTGAGAGATCCACTTGTAAACCAGAGTAATCCACTAGCAAATCAGGTAATTCAGAGTGATTAGTTAATACAAGTAATCCACTCTTAATAGAAAGTAATCCAGGTAATTTACATAGGTAATCTAAATAGTTTTCAACTATTTGGTTGAAAATTTGTTTTTTGTTATTGCTGAAAATTAATTTTTTTTATTGAAAATTTCACTGCTCTATTTTTATTTGAAAAATTTATCTTCTTCATTTGAAAATGGGTTGGTTGAAAATTCAACTATTTTGCTTACAAAATTAATTTTTTCAACCGAAAATTCAACTGTTTTGATTTAGGTGAAAACTAAAAATTCAACTATTTGTTCAAAAACTCATTTATTTGCCTAAAAATAAGTCTTCTTCGTTTTTTTAGTTGGAAATTCATCTTTTCCTGCTTAAAAGTCAATTTCTTTTTAAAAATTTCGACTTTTTAGCTTAAAAACTTAATTTTTTGTTGAAAATTGATCTTTTTGGGTAGAAAAATACATAATCGTCTTAGTTGCAAATTTAAATATTTGTTTGATTATTTAACTAGTCGGTTAAAAAGTCGTCTTTTGTCGTTAAATCCAACTGGTCGAAAATTATTATTTTTTTGTTCGAAAGTAATTTTATTAAGTGAAAATTTTACTCATCCATTTTTGATTAAAATCTGATCTTTTTTAGTTGAAAACTCAACTATTTCGATGAAAATGCATGTATTCCCGAGTCGAAATATAGGCCCTACTTTGACGCTCCAAGTGGAAGTATTGCCCCGACTTTGCGGCTGCTTATTCTACTAGTTCCTACTTAGCCACTCCTAAAGATATTTTCATTCTATCTTGTTTCTACATAAGTTTCACCCCTACATTAAAGATCTTGCCGCTATGTTCTTGAGATAACAGGTCGGAGTGCTTTTCGAGTACACCAGTGCAAATAACCGAATTCGCTTTAAGTTTGATAAATTATAAGGAAAAAAGGATTAATAAATAATTCATCAGCAAAAGGAATTTAAAAGTTCACGAAAAGAATATTATTTGACGACAGATTAGCAAAAGTTAAGTGAAACGAGGACATTGCAACATTTTATACGTAGTTCATAACATTTTGCGTCTTCCTTTAACAATAAATAGCAATTTTCATTTTAAGCTGCATAAAACTTAGGATTTGTTGACGAATGAAAAAAACAAAATTATTTTGTATCTTCATTCATTCATTCATTCAATAAATAATATATATTGTTTTCAATGCTTAATAAGGAATTGTTGAATGATTATGCAAAATAACTTGAAATATTGCGCAAATGTCGCGATGCCTTCGTCTTGTTCTACTTTTGTTAATTTTTCGTCAAATAATGTTATTTTGTACAGGAAGGTAGAATGTGGAGCGTTTAAGTAGAAGCCAAAACTAAGCCCCTATTTTGACGCTCCAAGTGGAAGATTTAGAAATTTGTGCCCATTAGAGCTCCAAAGTAGGGGCGAAAATCGCATTAGAATAGCCTCTAATTTAAAACCTTAGCCCCGTATAAATGAGGGCGTGAAGAGCGTCAAAGTAGGGCCTGTATTTCGAATCGGGTTTCTTAAAAAATTCGTCCTATTTCAATTCTAGTTCAATTATTTAGTTGAAAACACAAATATTTTCCTAAATATTTAAACATTTTGTTGAAAATTCAATTATTTTGTTAAAGTCATCTTTTTTAGTAGAAAGGTCATATTTTTTTGGTAGAAAATTAACTTTTTGTAACGCATGTACGAAATATTCCCTTTTCGAGGCATGTACTGCGTGCGGGATGTGATCAATTTCAAAACCGTGGTAAAATGCAGTTATAAGAATAATTTTTTTTTCGACCCCCCTTGAAATCGCGCCATTACATGCACGTGAAGCAGGCGTAATGTGGCCGCTTCCAGCCCAGTGACGTTAGCACATGCGCACTCCGCCGCCGGGCCTACATGAAACTTTACGCCCGCTACATAAAACTTTACGCCCGCTACACATACTCTGCACCCCGCAAGTAAGAATATGGAGGAATTGATCTCTATCTTTAAAAAAATTGTATGGCTAGACCGGCAGTCTCCCTTCTGCAAAGTACGCTATTTCTTCCATTCACCTATAATCTAAAATTGTGAAGTACACGAAACATCCTCTATCTGCTTCACCTGCTTGTTTTCAAGGAGGGGGACAAAAATTATGATCTGACGCTAGTTTGGCCCAGGTATGACTTTATCTAGACCGTCTAGTCTGGAATGTCTGGTCTGTCCCAGGACTGGCGCTGATCAGCGAGCCAGAAACAAAAAAAGTTATAAGTTCGCTCAGCCAATTTTTTTGACATATTTCAAAAAAGTTACAGGGTGTCTAAAATGATAGCAAATAAAAAATTCACACTATCAAAACAAGACATTTTTTATTTATACCCTTGACAGTCTGGTCTGGTCCAGGTTTGGCGCTGATCAGCTAGCCAAGCTCAACAAATTGTAAGCTCGGTTTGGAAGGTCTGGCCTGGCCCAGACCTGGCGCTAATTAGTGTGCCAAGAACAAACAAATTTTTAGTTCGATCAGAATTTTTTTTTTTTGACATATTTCGAAAAAGTTACAGGGTGTCTAAAATGACTGGCGGCTGGCCAGCCAATAACTCGTGGCTGACCAGCCCATAATTAGCGGCTGACAAGACGGTCTCTGGAGCTAGCCAGGAAAAAGGTTACACTTTTGGCCAAGCGCATGCCAGACCGTCTGTTCAGCGTTAAGACTGGAAACCCGACGGTCTGGTCTGGGCCAGGCCAGCGTCAGAACATTTTTCTACACGGACTGCGCTCTTTGAGCAAGATTACTTATTCTAGCTGCTGCGCGTGCGCAGTTCGAGCCAGATTACTTTTTCTATCTGTTGCGCTTGCGCATTTTGATTCAAAATTACTTTTCAAGACTACCGAAATCATAACCTCACTTCATTATAGCACGATACACTATTCTTCTTAAAAATTCAACTGTTTAAAAAAAAATCGTCAATTTAGCTTGGAAATTTAACTATTTCGTTTAAAATTCCCTTTTTTTTTGGATAAAGACTAATTTTTTCACTGATAATTGAACTATTCTATTCTCAACTATTTGGTTAAAAATTCTTCTAATTAGTTGACAATTCAAGTATTTGGTTAAATATGTTAATGAGAAGTAGTAGGCTCCGGAAGCTGCGATCATGGTTCCTTAAAGCAAACCATCCCGAGGCAACTGGAACGTGTACGATATCCACTTGTGCTCCTTCTGGCGTAGAAGGTAAGCAAGAGCGGGAAATTTGAACGAGATAACATCGTGCAACACTGTTCCTTGGAGTCAGGTCTCTAGCCGCGGGTGATCTTACGCGGAAGACGGCAGAGTTGGAGATGAAGGTTTCACCTCTGGATACTTTTTTAGAGCTACCAATCTTTGTAGAATGTTATGAGGAACAGTGTTGATGTACCAGATGAAGTGATCCCAGAAGAACAGCCTTTTGCATCCGGCTCGCGATGGACTGAGCCTGACGCTGCCAAGCCGGGATTTTGTTGAGTTGGCTAAGAAATGAAGCTTTTATGCCTCCAAGACAGACGATTATGAGAACTACAAGACGGACTTTGTGCCTTGGTACAGCCTGTTCAGCTAGAAAAAAGTGCTTGATATTTCGCCCATTTTTCGTCCTCTTTTGCCGTGATATTACCAGCGGTCTGCGCCGAGAATTCAATCACGTAAATGATCTTGGTCTTCAGATCTTGGACGACAATATCAGGCTTCGTAGCACTAATCCGTTAAGTGGTGGAGAATGAGAAATTCCAGTAGATCTTACACTGGTCATTCTCCGCAACGGACTCGAGTTCCCCCTGGGCTTATGATAAGACGGGCAATAGATCAACACCATAGAAGTGCCTAAGATGATAATATAAAACTTTTAGAGCCGCATTATGTCTCTCTAGGTACCCATAGCGTGAATACTTTGAGCTTCCATTGAGAACGTGTCCAAGTGTTTCTGGCTCTTGCTTGCACGCTCGGTAGTTGGTATCATCTACAGGTACATTCATTATGCGCTCGCGGTAAACTAAGGTGTCTATAACGCCGTCTTGACAGGGAGGTATATTCGAGGTACGGAAGATCTAGGATGATGATTTCGATGGATTGTCATCATATGGCGTGTGCTTCGGACAAGTCGCTTCTACTCATCGACGTTGCATTTTACTGCACCAAACGTGTAGAGCAGTATAGGAATGGCCAGCATATTGTTCGCCTGGATCTTATTCTTTCCAGTTAATTCGGCAGCTTAAATTTTTCTGAGAATGTGGCGATACCTTTTTTCAAGGGACGTTTTTAACACATCCACATTTGGGTTTGCGCTTGCGGTATTCCAAGATATGTATATGTTTCTCCATTACCAAGATTTTGAATGGTATTTCCGCCTATGAGTTTAACATCCTGATCATCACGCGATGATGTAGTTTCTACTCTTCCTTGGTATACGTGGATGTAGGTACACTTACTTGGCTATTTCGAAGCTCATGTCAATCGCTTTGGAGTACCTATTTACCGCCTCCACAAGGATGTTAAGGTCCTCTTTCGAGGAAGCAACGAGTTTAAGGTCGTCCATGTATAAAAGGTGGTTGACCTCATATTCTCTTCTGTTCGGCGGGCCACATAGGTATCCAGAGCTTTTACCTCGGAACACAATAGATAGAGGCAAGAGGGAGATGCAGAAAAGTATCGGACTTAAAAAGTCTCCTTGGAAGACCCCCCTCTTATATGCGATATACCTTGTGGTCAGATGCTTTGACAAATCTTATCCGCCGCAAGAGCATATGCTCTTTTATGCATCTCACTATTTTTGGATGCACCTCCAGGCACTCGAGGAGCTTAATAAGTAGCTCATGGTTCGTGTTATCGAATGCCTTACGGTAGTCAATCCAAGCCATGGACAGATTGTGCCGATACCTGATCGAGTCCTGGGTAATACACCTGTCTATTAACAGGTTCTCCCTGCAACCTGCCAGCTCTCTCTTGCATCCACGTTGTTCAAATATTGCTCACCATACCGACTCGATAGATTTTAATATCCTCTCTTTGAGGATGCCAGTGAATAGCTTGTAGCTGGTGTTTAAACAAGCTATGGGCTTGTAGTTCTTTGGACTTGGCAAATCTTCGGTCTTAGGATTAATACCGTGCGTCCTTCCACTAGCCACTGTGGGATGGGCTGTTCTCCGTTCAAGAAAGTAGTAAATATACAAGCTAGATGTTGGTGCGTAGTAGTGAACTTCTTCCACCAAAAGTTGTTGATTTATCTGGCCATGGCGCTGAAAAGTTTTAAGTTCTAGCGATAATTTTCTTCACTTCTTCACCAGAAATTACTGGACACTCTTTCGCTGGACCTTGTAACCTTTGAATTTGGCAAAAGTTGCGAGAGAGTGATATATCTGAAGCGTCTTCATTTAGCTGATAAGTATCTCCATATACTTGCTCCCAGAAAACTTGAACCTCTTCTCGACTAGGTAGATTTTTAAAGGCACGTGACGTTTTATTGAACAGGCGAGAAGGATAAGCAGAAGAGGTGGAATTTTCCTGAATCCACTTTACTCGCCGTTCAAGGCGCTGTTTCGTTGTTGAAAGAGATCTTATTTTTTGCGTCCAATGGTGCTTGATGGTCGACAGTTTACACTCGTTCAGCGTATGATTTGCTTTCCTTAAGTTTCGAGCAAGTGCCCTAACTTTTGGAGTAAATTTTTATTTGATGTTATGTGGCTAATCACGCACTGAATATTTAATGCATGCCCTCTCGCCGTTTCAATTTTAAATTGAAGCTGTGAAATGCGCTCGCGAGTCTTACTCAGGCCTACTGAAACATCGTTATTTCTATCGTCGCTAAGCAGGGAGGCCGCCTTCTCGTAAACTACACAGTTCAGATTCCAGAGATTAACAGCTTCGGGGAGCAAATCGGAGAAAGCAGTATTACCTTTAGCTAATTTGTCCAGCCTGAGAAAGATTTTTTGGTGGATAGATGTCCTACTTCTCATGTTGGCATTATCGGCTATCTGCAAAGGTGGTCTTGCTGGAACGGGTGGTATGTTCGCTGGACGATGTTGCTCTTCTTCTTGCTGATAAAGAGCTTCATATCCGTTTTTTCGCAAAAAGGATACCTGATCTCTTAAATATTGAGGCGTTTTATGAGCATATTCCAGGTGCATATTAACCCAAAGGTCATGTAACCTTTGCATGCATACTTCTCGCGCCGGTGAGCTTCTTTGCCAACACGTACGGATGTCCCTCCTGAGTGGTCCGATCACTTAAATCGATGTTCTCGCGTTTGTCCGGGGCCCTTGCCTGGTCGTCGCCTCGGTTCGGTCCTATTGCCACTCCCAACTGAACCATGGCCTCCATCCGAGCGAGGCTTATTGTGCGTGGCACTGCGCGATACTGGTGACGTAACCCCATAATTTCTTGCATTGGGCAGTTAGCCGAATGCAATGTGGCTGACTGCAAGAGCCGGAGTAATCAATACCATTAAGCCAAATCCCATTCGAGGTAAGCATGACTCACTCGGTTCCAGCTTCGTTAAACTATCGGGGATCAAGGAGTTCATATGAGAAAAGTGAGAGAGGGATGTCTACGAGGAGGTATAAAGGAGAAGGGGGTATAGATTTTTAGATCAATCTAGAATTCTTGTGTTGCTTATTTAAATAACACGATCGTTCCACAACACTGCTCCGACCATCGCTGATCAATCGCTCTAGCAATCACCCCAGGCAAAAAGCTTTACGAAGTTATCATGTAATATTATTATAATATTTTTTTCAAGAAGTTGTTATTATTGAAAACAGGGTGGTCCATTTAAGTCCCATAGCACTTCTGTATAACCTATTGTACTATGCCTTTAAAAAAAACCGTGAAACAGAGGCCTACTCACGGGCCCTCATCACTGCTAAACTATCATTTAAGTCCTTTAGCATGAGTATGTATACCGACGGACGGCTCTACTTCACTGAGTATGGACTTGTGAAACATTTTCTTTACTACGGTGGGCATTGAATCAGTTTATGAAGTTAATCACATCCAGTAATGACACGCGGCTGCATCCGACTTTATTAGAAGTACTTCCATTTTCCTGGTCGTTTGGCCAGAGGCGAGGAAAACTGCGGAAGCCCATCTTCCCGGGTTCATCTCATTTTCCGACTATCGAATTTGAAAGTTAAGACAAAACTACGGTCATTAACTACGGGGGACGAAGGGGTGAAAAATAGCCCAAAATATTGATAATGTAGTTCATGGGTTGCGCCTAGGAAAGCAGTGATGTTATTGATAAAAACAAAAAATAGAGAGAATAATGTAAAGAACTAAATCACCCAGAACAAGATTTGAAAAGAAAGAAGAAACACAATGAGATATAATTTGAATGACAATAACGCGTATCTTACTCCACTTGAACTGTGTCAGACGACTGTATAAATAGTGG
>CAKNWT010094288.1:0-13989 GCA_932066315.1 Andricus coriarius | reverse complement strand
TCGGGGTAAGCGTGACTCACTCGGTTCTAGCCGGGGATCAGGGAGTTCATATGAGAAAAGTGAAAAAGGGAATTATACGAGGCGGTAGAAGAGGGTGTGGGGTATATAGATTTTTAGATTAATCTAGAATCCCCGTGTTCTTTATCTAAATAACACGTTTGTTCCGCAACACTGCTCCGACCCAGGTCGCTGATCAATCTCTCTAGCAAGCACCCCAGGCAAAGAGCTTCACAAAGTCATTATGTAAAGCTCTCCACTCGGGCCCATTAGTATCCAAAAGAAATAATGTTCTAGCTCTAATAATTTGGAAGATATGTCTTTCAGAAGCGACTTTTGAGTGATAATTTGGCGCAAGACTCCATATTTTGTTTAATATCTCGTTTTTAGTGCATCCTGCACAAAAATGTTGCGGTGTTAAAATTAAGGAGACTAAATTCCCTATGAAAAATATGTGAGGTCACTTCTACAGGAAATATTTTTAAAATGATTTAAATTAGACTGTCTTATGTACAAGTATGTATGTGTATATTGTTATTTTTTTAATTTTTCAGAGAATTTAGTATACTTAAACACTAACAGCGCAACATTCAATTGAATGTATTTTCAATATATTTCAAACAATAAAATATGAAGAAGGTTGACATTAAAATAATTTTAATTGGCTTTTAATCAGAGTAAAATGTCTGAAAGTGACATATTAATTTTTATTTGACGATAAAAGGAATTTTGAGTCTCTAACTAATGTAAAAATTGATTATAGGATATCTAAATTTGAACCTCTATAGTGAGAAATTTATTAATTATTGTAAATTTTATTTTGCCTAAGTGTCCTTTAAATGCAATAAGAAATTTATTAAAAAAGGTTTTAATGGTTTTCTTACTATACACTATACAGACAAATTTTGGTACAATATGAAACATTTTCTCTTAATTCAGACACCAAAAATATTTTTCATCGTAAAATAAAAAGCAATATTTTAGATTCAAATATTTTCTTGTAATTGAATATCAATAAAAAGTATTTTAATGTCAACCTTCATCATATATTATTGTTGAAATATATTGAAAATACATTTATGATATAATATATCACATTCCACGATCGGGTAATCGAAAAAATTGATCTTATGAAGACATTTTTTGGTCTTCAAATAAAAAAGAGTGTGTCGCTTTGACTGATTTTGGACTACCAATAGTCCTATATCTACGATGCGGAGACAGTAGAAAATTGTTTTTAATGAAACATTAGGGGAACTCCCACGAATGAAGAACATTATTGTTTCCGATACTCCCTGATGTACAATATATGAATGAAAAATATAAAAATTTGCAGTCTTTCAATTAATTTTTTATTTAGCGTCTTTCAATCGAACCTCACAGTCTTTACTAAAACCCAAGGGAAAAATTCCTATTGGTATCCCATTAGGATATAGGATTACAAATAAGGTTTCAAATAATTTCTTTTTTGTTAGAAATTTGTACAATTTCAAATTTTATTTCCGAAAAACTTGGTCCGCTTAATCCCTAATTTTGTATAAAAAAAACTCTTGCTGAATCAGGTCGTAATTTAAACTTTTTTGGTACTTTAATCCTATTTAGGCAGTAATTTTCTGTGATGTGATTCTATGAGCACTTATCAAAATGTTGATAAAAATAATAATACACAACTTGTATAGTCCACAATGTTGAACATGGCTGTTCAAAAATTTCCATATTCGTACTTGCAAAGAATTTTACCCGCATGACCTGGTGCGATTTTATTTGAGGCTTTATGGGGATTCCGTAGGCAGTTTTTTTACTTGGGAATCAGGAAAACTAACCTAATACAATCCTATAAACTCTAAGGTTTATTCCTGTTAAGCTATCGCTTTCTCTATCTAAACAAGAGAACCAATTCGTCATGACTTCATCCCCGATGAAGCCCTCTTTTTCTTCATTAACTTCCTCGGAAGACTGCAGTTTTGTCCTCTCCACTAAATCAACCAGCTTAACGATCACGGTCCCAAGTTCCGAGCGCATCAAGCCTGGTTCCATTGCGTTACAGGCATCTCCGAAAGTACGATAAACCAGTCGAGAATGTGTGGGTAAGGGGCTGAATCTCGTTCCAGTCGGTCAGTCAGTCAGTGATTAAGCGCGCGCCTCTCGCAGAAGAAGAGGAACCGTGGAGGAGAATGCTGATGGACGAGGGTGCTATGGTACCATAAAGAGAGGGGGGAGGGTCGAGGAACATCACTAAGAACAGGAGGAGGGGGGGATGCGAAGGAGGAAACTTGGAACGAGACTTGGGAGGAGAAGGAACCGTCGTCCGGTGACGGTCAGCGAGCGCGAGCTGACCCCTGACCTTTGCCTCTCTTTCTGCCAGCCAAGTTCCATCGTCCGGCCTCTTTGCACTCCCGTGGCTCAGGGCCCGTGAGGCCCCGGCGTGGGCGAAGTTGCGGGAGGGGTGCAGGTTGGCCCGCGGGCGTCCAGGGACCGTGAGAACACCACCTATAATATTATTTAGTCTGCCCTCCGCGAAAGAAAAGGACCGAGAAGGGAGAGAGAGAGAGAGAGAGAGCGCTCAAGAAAGAAAGAGAAAGAGGGAAAAATATAGGTAGAGGTAAAGAGAGAGTGAAGGAGTGAAAGAGGCAGAGAAAAGAGAGAGGGAGTGAGAAGGCCCCTCTCTTGGGACCGGCGAAGAGCAGCTAACTATAGGCGCTATACACGGTTTACTCTCGCGCATTAATTGCCGTCGTAAATTGTTGCGGCTTTGCAGTCGAGTTGATGCGAAATGGTACGGCGCGGCATCGCAGAGCGAAGAGCAACGGGGCCTGGGCCCTTTTCTAGCCGTCGAACCTTTCCGCATATTCCGCGCCGTCGACACTCCTTTTTTAGAAATAAGTAGGAACTTGAAGAATTATTTTCTTCCGGGTGGATTGTGAGCCTTGGGGATGGATTTGGATCCGTTAAGCGAAGGAGAGAAGGATTAATGGAGTTTCAAATTAGGCAACAATTGTGGAAATCATATTCATGTTCTCTTTGTTTATAGCATTTTCGGATCTGCATCATATTACGAAATATCGTTCAAGTAATACGTAAGCATTCTGTGGAGGATGGATGGTCTACAAAATACATACTGATGCTTACATGGGGGGTGGGGGTCCAAATGACCTAAACAATTCTTACGTAATACTTGAACGACCGCAAAGACTATAGCTTCAGCAGACCTTTTTCCGGGCCTATGGTGCAGTTTAGCGATCTAGATTAGAGGGGTCATGGGACAGTTTTTGAAAATCGGGCCAGTAGATGCGAGATCAAATAATACATATAAATTTAGCCAGTATTTATTTTTCCTACACTGTATCTAATTCATCTTTCAGAGTTTTCGAAAGCTCAGTCGTTTTCAAGTATTATGATTGATTCTTTGGTATCGAGATCTTCGACTTATTGTGCCCCAGATTAGTTTTTGGGCCAACCTTTTTGGGAAGTTATCTTTTGTGAGATGGGAAATCCATGATAATTTGAAAAACTGTGCTAAATAAATTTCTATTATAATCTATTCAAAAAATGTCTTAGTTTATTCATTTTTATCCAAAGCTATATTAAAGCTATCACATTCAATCCATTTATATCCAAATTGATTCCAAACCTACCATATTCTATACTTTTCAACCCTGTTTCATTGCAAACTTCTATCATCCTATCAGTATTTAGTGTATATTTATCTATTCCAGAAATATAAAGTCATTTCTATCTTACTAGCATGCAACGTGTGACATTTTATCCAATTCTGTCCAAATCTATTCTAAATATGTTTAATTTTATGCTATTGATTGCTGTCTCAACCTATTCAAAAGAAACCTTATTATAACTATATCAATACTGTTCCATCACAAATTTATCATAGTCTATCCATTTCTGTCATGTTGTAGTCTGTTCCTATGCAATTTTATTATTTTATATTTGTAAGGAGGGGTAGGATAGAACGGGAGTATAAATAACAGAAATTTGGTAACAAGAATACGATACGATGGTATCGAAAATTATAAATTTTTGGAAAAAGAACATGAAATAAAAAGAGGTACAAAGTTAAAATATGGTTAGATAGGACCATAGGATTTAAGGGGACCATATATAATAGAAACTTGGAAGGAAGCATAGAAAAAACAGAAGTGAATTTTTATTGCGAGTAATTTTCAAATAGGTAAAGTTGGAAGTTTTTCGCAACGAAACAAAACAAGATTCAATCGAGTTGACCTGGTAACCATTTCCCATGTGGTGGGTAAATTTTAACACGTGAAGGTAATTCTTGTTGCAGGTAAAGATTACTGTGAAATCGCTTGTAAAGATTACATTTTAATTTTTCTGTGAGAATATGATACAATGAGATAGAATATTATAAATTTTCAGAAAGAAAAATACGATTAAAGGAGATATAAAGTTAATGAATTGTTGTAAAAAGGATTAGGAAATAACAAAAGTATTGGAAAAAATAATAGAATAAAGAGGAATAGTAAAGAATACAATGTTTAGAATTATTATAAATAGTGATAAATTACCTGGACCAATACTGTCCAAGAAGTACATCCCTTTCTATATTCTAATTTTAAAATTCAATCTCTTTCTATCCCTTTTTAGACTTTTATAAGCTAATTAGTCATTGACTCATTGCGTGGTGGTAAAAAAAGTTGTAATTTTCGAAGAGAAGAACGGACAGAAATGGACGTACATTTGGAAACAGGAAGAGTATTAACAAATTTTAAGTAGGAATGGAAATGGGTGAAATTATTCGAAATATGATGATGATAACTAGGAATATGATAAAGGGGGATTTAAAATGATATAAAATTGAAAAACGGAATATGATACAGAAGTGATAGAAAAGGATATCATTATTATAACTATGATAGAAAAGTGAATATGAGCAGGTTAAAGAGAAATAGGATACAAAGGAATAAAAAAATAGAAGTAGCAGTAATATTGGCAATACATGAAAAGGATAGAATTTTCGAAAATAAATTTCTACTATACATTTGTTGTAAAAGAAGATTACTCTCCCCAGAATGTAAATTAACATTACTCTAGTAAAAGTTTACTAAAAGTGCCAAAATTTCTACCAGTACATCATCATATCATCAATTGGGTCTCTATTGTTCCTTGACCTCTCTCACCTGTCCCTTCACAATAATCTGATTCACCTTTCGTTTCTGGGCCCATCTCATGAAATTCGATTAACTCTTTCACAAATTCGACATTCTCCACAACCACAATCTTCTCTATATTGTTTCTCCGACCTGTTACTTCATCTTCTTCCACACCACCTGCCCCTCTCTACTTCCCCTTTTCCGGGTCAGTTTTCGGTCCTCTGCATTACCAGCCTCATAAATCAGGCCCGGAGTGGAATATCGATTGGGCCCGTATTGTTAAGGACGGCTCGTGTGATAGCGTGCGCGCACGCTTATGAATATGCCGGGGGGCCCCTCTCGTATACCGTATACTCCCCCGCAGATCTCGTGGGCGCGTGTGTGTTGCCAAGCCGTGAAGCGCCTGGCCCAGCTGTGTACGTGAAGGGGGCGATCAGGCCCCGTGAACTAAGATACCTGCCGCTAGGTGGCTCCACCAGCAGCGCCCAGCAGCGGCCTTCTCGAGCAGTCGCGAAGGCGCCTTCGCAACGCGAGCATCTCACGCCTTCTTTCTGAAGATGCGACCGGGCGACGGTCACGCGCCCCTTTATCTGTGATCTTCCGAACCACCCTGCACGACCTTGATCGTGATCGACCAATGTGAGACTAGAGGTGCGGGTCGCGAGATCTCGTGTGGTGATTTGTTGGAGTGCAGCTGTTTGAAAACTACCCTCGACCGGAGGAAGGATGCAGAAGCAGGATCAGCGGGAGATGACGGCTACGACGACGGCCTCAACGCCTTCAGGCGACCTTCACGAAACAGTTTCCTCAACCGACACCAGCTCAATGGAGGGTTCCAGCCTCTCAAACTTGACTCTGCAAAGTGTTCTCCAAAGCGTGCAGACCTATATGACCCTTCAAAGGCTTCACGTCAGTGGAGCAACGAATGTTTCCTCAACATCCTCAATTTCGACCTTAGGACTCCAAGGAGCGCTTCTTGCGACACTTCAGAGGGTGGCTCTTCTGCCTCCAGGACATGCGGCTGCAGCAGCGTTTAATCTTCAGGCGCTGGATGCTTATTTGACTCTGCATCGTCTTCATGTCAGTGGTGCTGCAGCGACGGTGTCCTCTTCTTCACCGATTTCGAGCCTCACAGGACCTAGTAGATGCTCGATGACCTTGGGGGGTAATTTGTCCTTGAACTCTGCCTCTTTGACAAATTTGAAGACTGATTTAGGGGTAGATGTTCTCACGGCTACTTCCTTGGATGAAGATGATGGATCTCATCTCGATTTTGTGACTGATCCGGAAGAGGATCTGGCTCTTCTGGAAGAGGAGGACGCGATTTTAAGGGAAAATTTGGCGTCTTCTTCAACTGCGAATCATGACGTTCTTCTGCAGAGGATCGCGGAAGGACATCAGATAATTCTGCCGACGGGGAACACTGGACAGTCGGTGCAAAGTTCGTCGTTACAGGCGACCTCAACTTCTTCGGACAATAATTTGCAGAGAAATTGTAGGGCTGCGAGACCCAAGAAACAGTTTATTTGTAAATTTTGCAATCGACAGTTTACAAAGAGCTATAATTTGCTGATTCATGAGAGAACACATACAGACGAGAGGCCGTACTCTTGCGACATTTGCGGCAAGGCATTCCGTCGGCAGGATCATCTCAGAGACCACAGGTAGGATTGGAGGATTTTATAAATTGTTTGATTTAATTATAGGTTTTGGGCAGAATTTATGACTTCCCTTCATTTTTCGGGTTGAATTCATTCTTTTTATTCGATTTTAAGATTTAGTTTTGAGTTTATGGTTTTAACAGGTGGTTTTCTAAGACTTGGTGAACGTGGAGCTTAACTTTTGGTTTTGGCTTAGTTCTATTTGATTTTGGTTTTGGGGATTGAATTTTGTCATGTTTTTTAAATTTTGTAATGAGTATGTGAACAGATGGGTTTCTGAGATTTGTTGCTAGACGATTTTTTTGGCGTGGGTTTTGATTCAATTTTGTAAATTCGAGTTTATCATTTGGATTGAATTAATAATTTACATTCTTTCCTAACTTTTTAAGTCGGTATTAATAAATTTGAAACGTTAGTCGCATGGTATTTCTTCCGTCGGTAATGAGGCGTTTTTGCGTCAAAGCTCAGCATGATCCGCGAAGTAATGACTCATAAACGTCTTTGAACCTTCTTTATCGTTTGAAGCTTGAGTATTTTGTCCTTTTGACACAGGTCAAAAATTTAAGTCGAGGTAGTATTATTACCCCTTTTTGACATAATCTCGCGAACCTAAATTACTTTTTTTCCTTCTTTATTAACTTAAACTTTTCTTTCAAAATGAAACTTCACTTCGAGTACCGGTATTTGCGAAATAATATATGCAGCGGCATATAAACAAAATTCTAATAATCTTATTATGATTTAAATAAACCTTAATAAATAATAATTAATCAAAAATGCTACTTTAAATTTGATTTACTCGAAATTCATGAAGCAGTATATTTAAGTATTAAAATAGATTGAATGTATTTGAAATTATAATATATTAGAGAATTTGTTCCGATTTACACATAGATATTCTTCCTTCTCTTCTATATGCAAAATTGTTGAGGGAAACTTGTCTTTTTTACAATGTTTATTTATTATAATTATAAATAAATATATTCAAAAATGACATTTCATACATATGATATAATTTAAAACATTAAAGAAAATTTTACTCGATCAAGTAAAATTTATTAGATCATTATTTCCAGAATATGGAGGCGTTACAGTAAAGTTATTATTTTGAGAAACTTTATTGTACCTTAATAATTTAGATTATTTCCAGGTTTTCAGCAATTTGATCACATTTTAAGATTTCATTAGAATTTAAAGGGCTTTAATTGCTTGATCGTAATTTCAAATTTTTATGGTTTATCATAACAAATATTAATTAAATATAAACCTTTAGAAATATCACAACTATTAATTAATAATTAGTTGTTTTTGTCTTACTATTTCTCATTTCTACAATAATAATTTATTAAAAATATTTGCAATCTAAAATAATGTCATCTCTCTTGAATTAGGTTTTGATAAATTTTCTATTATTCTGAATCATTCAGAAGCAAGATTCTACGAAAATAAACATTCAAAAAGTTTTAAAACATAAAAATCCAAGAAGATAATAAATCTGAAAACCACAAATTTGGAGATGTCATTCTGAGAGACAAGATTTAGTAACCGACATTCACTCTTGACTTCCGGGCCTGCTCAGGGTAATTTAAGTTCGTTCAGATAAAAAATCTCGCACATAAAATTGAGAAAACAGGTTTACTATCTGACACGATCTGCCACAAAACTTGGTAATTTCAAGATTCATTTGTAAAGTCACTAGGACTGGAAATTTATGTATTGACTACTAAAATAATTTTCTAAAGTTACATTCTTTATGTCTCAATAAATTTCTTCTGAATTTATATAGAATTGTCAATTATTTATGCTTATCTAAAATTATAAACTGAGTAAAAAGAGAGGTGTAGCAACTTTTGATTAATAGGCACTTCGTTAATTCTCCAGTGGGAAGTAGTTTTATAACAATTAGGCAGTTAGTTAATAGTTACATAAATCATATTTTATGATTGCTTTAATCTCAATTAAATATTAGTCAATTACCATACCATTTCAGTGAAGCTGGGAAGATTAAGAAATATTCTTAGTATGAAATCTTAAGATTTCAAAAAATGGAAAATTATATTCTGTGAAATAATAATTAAAGACAGTTATTGCGTGAGTTTTTAAAGAATTTTCCCAAAACTTGGTTTAAAATTTCTGAGTTCAAATAATACAATTTATTCGAGAATTATAACTTCAAAGAAAAAATATATTGATTTGTAGTTTTTAAAGAGATAAAAAGAATTTTGAAATAAAGTAGTGGCACAATAAATGTTTATAATTTAATACTTATTTATGGTAATTAATTAGCATTTGTGTTAGAAACAATGGTTTACGATGTAAACTTTTTTTCAGAATTAATATTCTTAGATCATATTTCAATTCTTCTTCTATTGATGACAATGAATGCATTTAGATGGTTTTCTTTTATTAAATTTTTATAGTTTATAATATTTTATGACATTATAGTAGCAATATAGATTCACTGTAGGTGTTGACTCTTTGTATTGTTTAATTCTTTCTTGATAGATTTGTACTTAATCTACTAAAAATATTTATAACTATGTGGAAATTTACTTCTAAATAACAATTACATACAAAAGTAATACAAATAATTAATAAATATATGAATTTAGGAATACAAATATTCTGACAGATTTTTATTTCTCACTTAATCAGCTGACGCGCCTACTAGCCTGTTTGTAAAAAAAAAATTAAGAATTTTTTTGCAACGGTTTGTTTAATTAACTATTATTTTTTGAATGATTTTGAGAATAAATATTTGTCGTTTATTAACGGTTTGTTTGTAAGCTTAAAAATACTAATATTTATACGAATTTAAACATTTAGAAGTAATTAGCGTAGAAACTAATTATTTATAAATTAAAATAAACTGAATTGAATAAAAACCAAAAATGATTTCTTTTGTTCTTAGGTACATCCACAGTAAGGAGAAGCCCTTCAAATGTGCAGAATGCGGCAAAGGATTTTGCCAGAGCAGAACTCTAGCAGTCCACAAAATACTCCATATGGAAGAATCACCTCACAAGTGTCCAGTTTGCGATAGAAGTTTCAATCAAAGAAGCAATTTAAAGACTCATTTGTTGACTCATACTGATATTAAGCCCTACCACTGCGCCTCTTGTGGGAAAGTTTTTCGCAGAAATTGCGACCTGAGAAGACATTCTTTGACACATAATTTGGGGGTGGCGGCGTCGCCACCGTCGCCTAGGATTGGCGTACCTGGATCCAGCACCGCCGTTCTACAAGAGACTTCTTAGAATTCGCTTTTTCACCGAAAAATTGGTCGTAAATTTTGAAAAGTCGAGAACTAAAATGGTTTAACTAACTAAAAACTTTTAACCTAATTGATTTTTTGACTAGGGTGATTAATTTCTTATTTATCCTACTCTCAAGTTCACTGGAAAATCTAGATAGGACGCCAGTGAAGAATTTTTAGTTTACTTGATAGCAATATTATTTACGAGAGATGATAAATTACTCAGCCTAATTAAAAAATCGGTTGAATTATTTTTATTCGAATAATTAGCTTAGTGGTTGATTTTTCAAAAACAACAAAAATTCAGTGTTATCGTTCTCTAACTTGCTCACTCTTTCGAGTCTTTCACAATCACTCATTCGCGTCGTAATTAGCGCGTAAGTACGTAAGTTCGAATCTCTTTTAATTCTAGGCTCGTGCGATAGATGTGTTATATAATTATTATACATATAGATATATATTTTACGTGTGTATTGACGAGAGAGAGGGAGAGAGTGAGAGAGTAAGATTGTTAAGTCGTAGGAAAGACAATGAGTGTACTATTATGATAAGCGCGTCTGTGTTGTGTGTGTAAGTGTAAAATAAATTTGTATTATTATTTTTTATTTGAGTGTATTTGTTTTTTTTTATTTTTATGTGTAAGAAGCGATTTTTCGATATTGGTGATTTGCTTCAAGTCTGAGACTATAAAAACGGAACTGTAAGATTATTTTTATTACGAGTGTTTTATATGAAAACTTTTGAGAGAATAAATAATTATTGTAAAACAACATTTAAGGTGTGTAATTTATTCTATAATAATTTAAGCCATTTACAAATTTGAAACATTTCAAAACTTCAAATTTGAAATTTTGCTTTCAAAGGTTACAGTCCATATTGAATGGTTTGGCGTTCGACACACAAAATGATGAAAATTCTTTAAATTCAATAATGTTACATTTTGAATGGAAATAAAAAGTGCGATATCAAAAACTCTAATTGTGATTCTTTCTACATAGAATTTTTCTTGCACTATTTGTCTCCCTGATTATTTAATTTGTATTCTTCTATTTCCAGAAACATATAATTAATGTAAAGCATAATTGAGATCATGTAAATTTTTATTTAGCTTTATGCTTCTAAATCCCAGATTTTTGTTTTAAAATTAGTTTTTGAAATAGAGCTAATACATTTTAAATATACTGCTGTTTTTTAAGAGTTATTTATTGGAAACATTATTTAATCATTTTATTGAATCAAGTCACATTGCGCAATATTTCAGTACTTTAAATTTGAAGTTTTCTAATAATTCTCCGATTTTCAAATAAATATTTCTTTTATCATTGTTAATTAAAGGCCATACACTGTTTCAAATTCAAGGCTCAAACTTCTATCAATTTCAAATTTTCAATTCAGGTTTAGGTTTACCGAGAATTCGTTGACCGGACGGTGATTACGCAACTTTCACTTTTAATTGCACTTCAGTTTTTTCGAATTTCACGTCATTTGTCTCTTTTTCTTGAAATTGTAATCGTCACAATAATTTGAGAAAAAAAAACAACGTCAATTTTCGAAAAGTGGAAATGAAAGTGAAAAAGTTACATAATCGCCTCCCGTAGAACAAATATTTTCGGTGAACCCAGAAAGAAGCTTTCATACTATCTGACCGAGTTTTCGATAATAAACTTCAGAAAAAAAAAGGAAATTCGACAATTTGAACCCAAATGAACCAAATGTGTTAAGTTCAATAAACTGGCCGATTTCAATAAATGCCGAATTTGTTAAAATTCAATAAACTGGCCGATTTCAAGGAGACTCAATACTGCGGGACTTTTTTGGGTTTCTGATCATAAATCTGAAATAAAAATAAAAAATATGGCATTTTTAATCGAAATAGCCCAAATTTGTGAAAAAATAAAAAACTAGCTGATTTCTACGAAACTTGGAACTACGGTTTTTTCGGGTTTCTGATCACAAATTTCAGTCCAAAAATAAGAAAATCTACATTTTTCATTAAAATGTCTCAAATTTTTTGAAAATTTAAAATACTGTCTGATTTTTATTAAATTCAATACTGGAAAGGGTTTAGGGTGTCTGATCACAAATTTCAGAACAAGACTTGAAAAAGTCTCCTTTTTTTATCCAAATGGCCCAAATTGTTGGAAATGAAAAAAACTGGCTGATTTCCATGTAACGCAGAACTAGGGGTATTACAAAAAATTGTCTTCTTCTGAGTCTCGTGGAAATGTGCTAATTTATTAAACTTTTAAAAAAATTAGCCTATTCGGATAAAAAATTTGAGCTTAAATTTCTTATCAGAAAGTCAAAAAAAAAACCTAGTTCTGAGTTTCATGGAAATCAGTCAGTTTTTTAATTTTCCAAAAATTTAGGTCATTTGGATCAAAATGAAATTTTTGTTATTTTGATCTAACATTTATAATGAGAACCGCAAAAATCCCCTAGTTATAAGTTTCGTGTAAATGGGCTAATTTTTTTAATTTTCCACAAAGGGCAATATTAATAAAAAATTTCAAATTTATTCGTCGTCTCGTATTAATCTTATTACTTATTGAATTTTTCAAAAAATTGAAATTTTCAAAAAAATGGGCTATATTGACCAAACCTTTTAATTTTCTTAATTTTGAGCTCAAATTAACAAATTTTTAAATTTTGATTTCAAGTTTGTGATAAGAAACCTCGAAAAATCCCTAGTTCTGAGTTTCACAGAAATCAGCCAATTTCTTTAATTTTCTAAAAATTTGGCCTCTTTGGATAAAAAATGAGAAATTTGTTTATTTTGATGTAAAATTTGTAATCAGAAACCTTAAAACCACCTCAGTACTCATTTTCATGGAAATCCGTCAGTTTTTACAAATTTAGGCCAGATGGATCGGAAATTTTCCATTTATTAAATTTTCTTTTAAATTGCTCCATTTGGATTAAAACTTTCGAGTTTTTAAATTTTGTCTTTGAATTTGTGCTTAGAAACCTGGAACACCTCCTAGTAATGTATTTGTTAAAAATCTTGTTGATAAAAAATGGCTTCCGAACAATTAAAAGCTTTGGGCAACCTCGAACGTTAGGGACTCGACACTTTCGAGAATTCGATACTGTTCGAGTACTCGAACATAATCGAGTAGTCGAAAACTTTCGAGACTTTCGAGCTTTTCGATAAATTTTCGAAAAAAGCTCGAACTCGACTTGAAACCTAATAAGCCTCCCTCAACTCGTTTGAACATCGAGTTTCGAGTTTATTGCAGACCCCTGATAACAATTATCAATAAATAAATATCATAGAAATGCATGAACAGGGTGGTCCAAGAATTCGATTTTTGGTCATCGATCCCCTTCAATTTGTTCATTTTCCGGAGAAGGAAATTCCCATTTTTTTTAATCGATCAACATTAATCCGTACTTGTTATTAACTTTTTGTTAATCAAAGTTTGTTCACCTCTTAAGGAATATTCAAGGAATAATTTTTACCCAATAAATTTTAATTTTGACCCCTCAACCGCGGAAAATGCCCCAAAAAATGTGAAATAGCTATTTGTGATACAAGTGCGCAAAATAGGTGATTGTGTACGAGTGTGAATATCGCAGCATAAGCCGGAGGCTCGAAGCATGAGTCGGTGGTTAGCGCACGAGCGAAGCGAGTGTGAAAACGTAGACGAGTGCTTCGAGTTGAAGGCGAATGATGCAATCACACGAGTTAGCAATCACCTATGCGCACGTGTATCACACGCTATTTTTTGCAACGCCCGTCCGAGAAAGTTGTATTCGGAGTTGACGAAAAATAATAATCTTGAAAGAAAAGATTTTTAAATTCCGTAAACTGTTTTTCTTTTAAACAAAAATTTAAAAAAAAATTTTGAAAAAAAATTTCTGAAAAAAATTTTTTTTGGAAATAAGATGTTTGAAAAAACAAAATTTGGTAAAAAAAATTTTTTGAAAAAAAAAATTGGTGAAAAAA
>CAKNWT010094254.1:0-15019 GCA_932066315.1 Andricus coriarius | reverse complement strand
GTTAGAAATCGCCAAGTGAAATGTAATCAGTAAAGTTGAAGCTCCTATGGATTCGAAATTTGAATATTTTCTTTTAAAAGAAGGTCATGATAAAGTACTAATGTGGAGGCTTTGCGAAAATGTTGTAAACCTTATTTATTTATGGAAAAAAATATTTTTATTGTATTTCACCAATATATTGTCTATAACATAAAATCCATTGATGAATAACGCTTTACATATTTTACAGCATTTGCTGCTACTTTAGCTTTGTTTACAGCCATTTTAAATGATGTTAATATTTTTCATGGTTATGAAAACTAAATTGGAATATGCGGTAAAATTAATATTTTTAAATTTTGTGACTAGATTATGAGTCAAAAGATTATAATAAATAACGTAAGTACAGTGGACTCTCACCTATTTCCAATCGCCCTTATTTCCTGTCGGCTGTACACGGTTATTTCCATTTGCGCAGTTCTGGCAACTGCCACCATGGTCCCGGTATATTCTCCTCCGCGTTCGTGGCTGACCAGTGAAAAAGCGACCCGAAGAGCGGGAAGACTTGAATTGAGTATTTTAGTATGACGTCATGAGAATAAGTTATACGCCTTTGCGAGAAAATATTCTAAGCGTAAGTCATATATGTATGTACAAATAGTAATATTTCTCAAGTGTAGAATATATTTTCTCAGTCATGTTCCATTCTATTGTCGATTCACGACCTTTCAGTTTCATGAAATAAAATATCCTAAATGTCAGGTGAGTGGTACTCTAACCTCAAATTTCGGACAGTTGCTTGTATTTCTTGAAACTGAAAGGTCTTCAAGCGATAAAAGGATGAAGAAACAGAATTGCGTAAATGCATTCTGCACTTGAAAAGATTACTATGCAGACCTTCATAACTCACCTTTACGTTTCGGAGATTTTCTCCAAAAAGTCTATGCAGTTGCAGTACCATATACTAACCTTCCTGACGGCTGACATTTCCACCTACCGACGTCATGGCACAAAACTCACTATTCCGCGAAATATTTGCGTCGTTTTTTGATTCTATAATATTGATTTTTAGTTGCCAAATTGTCGTACGCCAACAAAAACACTTGGAAAACACTGATGCATGCATGCAGACTAACGGACCGCGACTTTTGCAACTGCGCAATAAGCCGGATGCGCAATTAGTCGGATATCCACTCACCTGAACCGTTTCCATAATATTGCCCAATATACTCGACTGAGTACTCGCGCACTCGGCCCTTCCGAGGCGGGAGTCTCTCGCCCTACGCGTTGAGAAACTGGGTGGGCCAGTAGTTCTAGGAATGTTAGGTGTATTTATTTATATTATTATTGATTTTATTTATTGATTTGAAATCGACCCGCACTTTTCGGTTGAAAAAGTTGCGTACAGGCGGCGCATCGATACAAGAACGGGGCAGCCAATGAACGTGGCTTGACCCAAATATCCTGCTCACTCGAGGTAAAGGTGGGGCCTCCTCCAGCTTGGATTTAAAACAATCGCTTCGTTTCAAGGTCAGGAAAAGGGCGAGACTTCACTGTATATATAACAAATATAAATGAATCTTAAGATAAATTTACTTTCCACTTATAAACTTTTGCGTTGTGATGTTAAACATTAAAAGTACTATTCGTTGAATGTTTGAGCTGAGGGAACAAAATTTGTGAGTTGGCATCCGAAAAAAGAGGAAAAAATCTATCTATCTAAAATATTCAAGTTTAAAACCAATTAAATTTAGACTCAAATTTTGAACACTGAGGGTTCGGATCAAAGAATTGGTCGCACGCTCCAAAACGCGAAAAATAATTGTCCTCGTGTCACGTGATATCCAAAATTTAAAGTTTAAAGAATTAAATTTAAAAAAATATGTACATATAGAAAAGTGCAAGACGGAACTTTTTTATATCTGCAGTTTTTTCGTCCGATGAATATTTTTAATAGTAAAAAAGAAAAAGCGAAAACAAATTTCACAAAATTCAATTATTTTTTAAAACATAAATCGTTAAACCTCAGCTAAATATTATTGAAACTATTTAAAATTTGGTATAGGCACGCAGTGTACCCTAGCGATGCCTACAGAATGAAAAAAACAATCAAAATTGCCTATTGTTTAATAATAATTAATTGCAAATTGAGACCGGTCAATAAGCACGTTTTTTTTAGTTTCGGCAAAGAAAAGTATCGAGAAAACTTTAGAGTTGACAGAACTATCAGTGACACATTTGTTCCTCACCATTGAAGTAAGATTTTTTTAAATTTTTAGATCAATTCATTGAAAATTGAAGGAAATATCCATTATGTAAGAAAGCGTCCTTTATAGGCGAGTATTGGCGAGAGTAAAAGCAAACGTTGAGAAGCGCTTGCAATCGTAGACGGCGTCGCGTGCTTTCTCACATAATGGATATTTCCGTCAATTTTTAATGAATCGATCTAAAAATTACCAGAAATCTTACTTTAATAGTGAGGAACAAATGTCTTACTGAAAGTTCTTTCAACTCTCAAGTTTCCTCGATACTTTTCTTTGCCGAAATTAAAAAAACGTGCTTAGCGACCGGTCTCAATTCGCAATTAATTTCTATTAAACAATAGGCAATTTTGATTGTTTTTTAAATTTTGTAGGTATTGATACACTGTAAAAAATGCTTTGATGATATTTATAATCAGCTAGTAATTATACGTGCAGTGTATTTTCAAATTACAATGTATAACCTGATTAATTTACGATACTACAGTACTTATTTGCAATCTAGTGTGATTTAACTTCAGGTAACAATGTGAAAATAGAACGAAGGTTGTTCCATTTGCAGTCGACTGTAAAATTACTACGTTCGATGATGGAAATTATTCGATCGGCGTGGGACATAGTAAGTTTACGTAAGATGATAAATTTACTTGGGACTTTAAGTCTACGAAAGTATATGTAAATTTTGACTATGTGTGCTTTTCTATCGCGAGGGAGTAGGTCCGCCCTGACGAACGCCGCAGAACTATGTGCAGGACGTACATTTTGACATTCGGGACTCACAAGTATGAGTCGTGCCAAACGATGAGTTCCAGAGACGCCCGAACGGCCTTTTACCAATGGGTGCGCATTTCATTCGTTTGCATTCTTGTTTACGTTGTTTTGCACGGTATGTCGCGTTGAATATGTAAAAATAATTTCTTCTTTCACTCGATAAAAATGAATTTTTAAATTTTGAGACTAACCAGTCGTTATACTCCGGTTTCTCCCTTAAATACAGAAAATAGCTTTAGAATATTTTCACATCTGTGAAAAGTTGTGAATAGTAGCAAGGTGGCTGTAGGTTAAAGAAAAACTGCAAATCAGAAAAAAGTCAGGGAAATTTGATAATCAGAGAACGTTAGGAATAAGTCAAAGATGAAAAAAATATTGAAATTTGAATCACCGAAAAGTTTTTGGGGAACCAAACCTCTAAATATCTTTTCGATTATAAAAGCTGAAGACAAAATTCAACGAAATTTCGGAGATTTCCGACCCGTAGATTCACGACCCGTACGTAATTTCACGGTCGACGACGGGAAATTTACGTCCTGCATGTATTTCTTTACGGCGGACGCAGGTTGAGAACAAAAGTATGTATTTTTACAGAATCCTGCTCATTTACTATGTGCCACAACGATCGAATTATTTCCATCGTCGCAGGATGTCAATTTACACCAACTTTTCTTACAGTGTAGGGTACACTACGTGCGTATACCAAATTTTAAACAGTTTCAATAATATTTAGCTGAGTTTTTACGATTTATGATTTAAAAAATAATTGAATTTGGGGAAATTTTTTTTTCGATTTTTCATTTTTACTATTAAAAATATTTACCGGACAAAAAAACTGCAGATATAAAATAGTTCCGTCTTGCCCTTTTCTAAATTTTTTCATATTTTTTTTATTTAATTTTTTAAACTTTAAATTTTGGATATCACGTGACACGAGGACTAAATAATTTCAAACTGAATTGTTTGGAATAGAGATCCTAGAATCGTTAAAATTTCATAAAACTAAATTTAAACTTTGAACGACACAATTCAACCGACGTTTATTGGCTTCCCCGTTCTTGTATCGATGCGCCACCTGTACGCAACTTTTTCAGCCGAAAAGCGCGGCTGGTTTGAAATCAATAATAAATACTATTGATAATAATACAAATAAATACACCCGACATTCCTAGATCTGCTAGCCCACGCAGTTTTTCAGCTCCAGGCGTGAGAGACGGTTGCGACTCTCGCCTCGGAAGGGTCGCCGTGTGAGAGTACTCAGTCGAGTATATTGCGCAATATTGTGGAAACGGTTCAGGCGAGCGGATATCCGGCTTATTGCGCAGTTGAAAAAGTCACGGTCCGTTAGTCTGCATACAAGCAAGCATCAGTGTTTGTTAAGTGTCTTTCAAGTGTTTTTGTTGGCGTAAGACAATTTTCCAACTTAAAATCAATATTATAGAATTAAAAAACAAATCAAATATTTCGCGGAATAGTGAGTTTTGCAGCATGACGTACCGCGACGATGTTCTAGACGAGGTGGAGGAAATATCAGCCGTCAGCAAGGTTAGTACATGGTACTGAAACTGCATACGACTTTTTGGAGAAAATCTATGAAACGTGAAGGTAAGTTATAAAGGTCTGCATAGTAATCTTTTCAAGTGTAGAATACATTTGCGCAATTCTGTTTCTTCATCCTTTTATCGGCTGAAGACACTTGAGAAATATTACTATTTGTACATGTATTACTTACGTCTAGAATATTTTCTCGCAAAAGTCGTATGACTTATTCCCATGATGTCATACTAAAATACTCAATTCAAGGCTTCCCGCTCTTCGGGCTTCTTTTTAATTGGTCAGCCACTGACGCGGAGGAGCATATACCGGGACCGTGGTAGGAGTAGCCGGAACTGCGCAAATAGAAATAACCTTGTACAGCCGACGGGAAATAAGGAAGATGGGAAATAGGTGAGACTCCACTGTATTTCAAAAAAATTAAAACTAAATGTAAATTTTTCAAGATAACAAAATAAATTTTTGATGCTATTCAAGGATTCTGAAAGGTTTTAGAATAATAAAAACAATTGCTTGAAATTCCTGGGAAAATTTCAAATTATTTTTTTATTTTGAAAAAATTTATTTTAAGAGAATATTTTAAATGAGTAAAAAAAATTAAAAAAATTTGATGAATAAATAAAAATGAAACAGTTATGATTTGAAAAGTTCGAGTAAGTTTAAGAGATATTTAAAAGTTTTGAAATGATTAAAAAATAATTTAAAACCTGAAAGGATTTTAAAAAATGTAATTTTTTGAAGATTTTAAACAAAATATTTAGAAGGTTTTTGAACATTTTGAAAGGATTCAAAAGGATGAAAAAAATATTAATATTTCTAAGAAAATTAAAAATGATTTTTTATTCTGTATAATTAATTTCAAGAGAATATTTTAAAATATTTCAAAGCAATTCCAAAATTGTCAAAAACGAACGTGTAAGATTTGCAGGCAATTTTTTTTACTTTTGATGGATTTTCAGATACTTGTAGGAAAATTTTGAATTACTTTCATAAATATTTAGAAGTTTTGTATAAATAATTTGAACTTATTCCAGAAAATGTAAAGCAAAATGTAGAGTTATTAAATGTTGAAGCGTTTTGACGGTTTTGAAGATAATACAGCAATTTTCTTAAGATACCTGGAAAATTAAAAATCATTTTTTAGTTTTAAAAATATTTGTAAGAGAATATTTTTAAATATTTCAAAACAAACACATTTTTTTATGCATAAATAACAATTGAACAATTATTAATTCTACACGACTTGAAATTAAAATAATTTATCTTCTGCTATAAGAAATTTTCAGTTTAAAAAAATGTATAAACGATCAGTTTCCATTGTTTCTGACATACAATTGCTGAAAATGATATAATTTGATGTTCAGTTTTTATAACTTCAAATGAAAACGTTAAAATTTTTCAATTTGAAGTTGTGAACCGGGAAAACATCGAGAAATGACAGCCAATTTTTTTAGTGGAATACAACTGCCACCCACGACACACAACGCGTTGCAACGCGCACACTCGCTGCGCACATAAACTGTAAAGGGCCGTGCTATAGTGTGCTTACCGATATCCCATAGCGACGAAGCAAGAAAGAGTCTCACGCTGAATGCACTGATTACACTGACTGCTCGTGATTACTCACAATCTCTCGTTGACTCATACTGACTCGCTCACGATTTCGGAATAGTTTAAGAGATTTCTACGGATTTCACTCGATTTTCACTTATTTCAAAATATCGGATCTTTTTCAAAAGATCCACTCAGATTCCGCTGATTTCACAAAATGTTGTGCTTGTTGCATTTGATTTCATACTGATTTCAAACACTAAAACCCCTTGATTCGAGAGTGGATGGCCCCTCGTGTGGGGGTAATATTTCTGTGACTATTTTCTGTAAGTTCTATACATAAGCTCAGGAATGAGTAATTTTTTCAATTTTTTAACAGGCTATTGCACTAAAAATGTTTATTATTTCAGATGATATTTAAAATTTTTAAAAACATCACAATTTGAACTATTTTTGAAATAGCTTATTTAAAAAAAAAAAGCTATTCACATATTTAGGAGAAACAATTTCAACTCAGAATGTATAACATTAACAAACAAAAATTAACAAATTATTAACGCCTAAAAATGTTAGAAGAGAAGCACTGTTTAAAAATTACAGCAAAATAATAAATAATTGAAATCAAGTCTAAGAAAACGTAATTGGTTGCAATCAAGTTTAATCATTATAGTCTCGAAGTTGATTTCTTATTTGCACAATCTTGTATCACCTTCTATTAAATATCGATGCCTTTATTAAAGTTCTTAAGGGAATGCGATACTGATGCCATATGAGCAATTCAGTTTCCGTATGTGAGGCAAAATTCGTCAAGTATACCCACATAAAAACTTGTCGTCTCCGATTTTCTTGAAAGTCCACGAAATTATTATGCTACTGGACCTCTTTTATTTCCCTCAAGAGAACTTCTCTAGTACAACTTTTTGTCAGAATACAGGAGTTCTAATTTTCGACTTTTTACCACGCACGCTGATATTTAATTAACCCTAACTTCTACCAAAGTTATTCAAATGAAGTTTTTATGGGGGTTTGGAAACACTTTTTCATTAGCTTTACGATGGAAGTAATGATTTTGGATTAAACAAATTATTTAAGCTTCATTTTTCAATTTTAAACATACCTTTGAGTTTTTCTCCACGTGCGACCGCTAATTTTTTTCCAAAGTTATGTTTAAAAAAACTTGACTTTTTCTCGTTAAAATGAGCCATTATCACAAATGGGGTGAAAGAAATTGGTGGATATATATCACATTTCTTGCGCGCGACTTCTACGTTGCAGTGCAGCTAGGCGCGACGTACCGTCCATTGGGTACTTCTTTAAATACTTTTTATCATTTACTTGTGAAACTTTTATTTTTGGCTTATATGAAATAAAAAATTAAATAGAAGGATTACTTCATGGTCAACAAAAAGGAATACCCCTAATATGTATGTGATTCCATGAGAATGAGGGGCCAACTTTATTTTTAGCTTATGAATCAATAAAGTAAGTATAATTTGAACAATAAACCTTACTCTAATATGCTATGTACTTAATCTTCGTCACTGTCTTCCTCTATCTCGGGATTCATACTATTTTGTGTAAAAAATTTACTGAGAATATTAGCAGGCCTCACGACTTTCGACAAGTACCTCGCGTGTGATAAGTAATAAATAATTGATGCTACATGGGAACAGCAGTCAACTGATCTTCGGCCATTGGCACATCCAGAAGCATATCTTTTAATTCCTGCAATACTCACACTGTTTAGTCTGTAATCAATGACATCTATATAATTTTCGACAAATGCGTCTTGACTGTATCTGGAACTTTAGAATATTTGCCTGCTTTTTCACAAATTGCAAATTGATAGACCCATTCTCATTTATCATTTCGGCCAAGTACGATTGGACTTCAGTACATATTTCGCATGTCGAAAACCATGATCAAGGACGAATTTGTCGCCTTCGTTTATTAATTGATGCAAAACATGCGAATCTTCAATAAGATTTTTTTATAATTTCAGTATCATTCAGGTTCGCATTAAATGTTCCTGCCAAGTCTAATACTGATCCGGTTGTTGTACAAATAGTAAAAGGCTTACATAAGGGAACCTTTTTTATACCGAGTTAAATTTCCGCTGGTACTCATTATTACATATTGTCTGATGGTGATAATAATACGCTATACACACCTAATCTTCGTCACTGTCTTCCTCCATCACCGGATTCATATTGTTTTGTGTTAAAAATTTACTGAGAATTTAAGCAGACCTTATGATTTGCGAAAAGTAGTTCGCATTGGAAGATTTCGCAATTGGGTGACTGTGTACTTGCAGTTAGTTTACTAAGAGTATACATAAGCCTAAAAAAATAGTAGAATCTGCAGATAAAGCAAATTCTTTTTCTCTTTGCTTTGGAAAAAAATATCGCCCTCCTGATGGTCTATGTTGGTCCTGTCGCTGTAGTGCTTACAAAGGAAGAAAACTGAATGATGGTAATCGATGTACTGATAATGAAGAAACAGTTTCTGAGAGCGATGATTCTTCACAATCAAGCGACATAGATACAGAATTCAAAGCAAGCATTACAAATTCTAAGGTAGGCGAAGATTGCGATCATATTCTCATTCAAGTTCAAAGGACTGTGGCAACGCACAAATATTGTTGTCTTTGTTACAAGGTATAAGGTTTAACAGTAGTTTCGAAACAGGCGCGCGTACAATCCTATGTTAAAAAAAGAATTTATATTCCGAAAGGTAACTGTTGTTGTCGAACACATTTAATAAAATTTCGGTTCTTTGACGAAGAATTAAGTCGTTTACATGTATATTCGAATTTCGCAAAAGTAAAAGATTCAGAGCTATCGGAATTACTTGAAAGTTTAAGCATTGAATATGACACATTGATTCTTGACAAAGTTGTTTCTTTATCTGTAGAAAAAATACATCTTTTCACAGGTTTGACATGGGAAAATATTATCGAATTGCGCGAAATGCTAACGTCAATGCGAAACACTCAGATCCGCGATGCAACACAAGCTCTTGTTGTGTTTCTATTAAAATTAAGAACAGGAAACTCCAACAATTAGAACGAGAGTAGCTTGTTTCAGAATATTCCACATCTATCATGAGCTCTGTTGAGAAAGATGTTTTACCATTATGATTTGGATTAAGTGCTCTCTCTCTCTCTAGACGTGACCTAATTGATGTTCACACTACTGACGTGTCTAAAATGTTATTCAATTCTGATAATGAGCTAATGTTAATTTGTGACGGTACATATGCTCGCCATCAGAAAAGCAACAGTAATGAGTACCAGCAAAAATCTTACTCGGGTTACACTTACTTATGTAAGCCTCTTACTATCTGTAAAACAATCGGACGAGTACTAGACATAGCAGGACCTTCTCATGCGAACCCGAATGGTTTGTGACAATTAATGAATTAAGGCGAAAAATTCATCCTTGATCGTGGGTTTCACGATGCAAAAGACGTACTGAAGTCCGAGAGCTTTACCGTACGTGATCGAAAGCAGTTGACATTTGAAGCATCAAATCAGTCCCGTTTCGCCACAAAAATTCGGTGGGCAGCGGAGTCTGCCCATCGAATAATTAAACAAAGATACGGACTACTAGAAAACGTAATTGATAACAAACTACTTCAGAAGGTTGGGCTGTATTTTAAAATAATTTCTGTAAAATCAATTTGGAAAAGCATTAAAATTAGATGCAGAGCTTTTAGAAGAAATAATAACGAGAATGCAACAGCAATTTGATGTCGAAAATCCTTTACCTAACGAAGCTGAGGAGAAGGCTGGTTTAGTAAAAAGCTTATGTTTCAAAGTGTCTCTTCCAACGACATTCTTGACTTCCCTCAGATGACAGAGTCAGACCTGAAAATCTTATTTACGGGTTCCTATCAACTCTCACAAGCAGTTTTGTACTTGGCCAAAATGATAAATGATAATGGGTCTATCAATTTGCAATTTGTAAAAGATCAGGCAAATATTCTAAAGATCCTGATAAAGTCAAGACACATTAGTAGAAAATTATATAGATATTTCATTGCTAACACACCAAAGAGTGAGTATTGCAGGAATTAAAAGATATGCTTGTGAATGTACCAATGGTCGAAGAGAAGTTGGCTGCTGTTCCCATATAGCAGGCATTATTTATTACTTATCACACGCGAAGTACTTGTCGAAAGTCGTAAGGCCTGTTAAAATTCTAAGTAAATTTTTTACACAAAATAGTATCAATCCCGAGATAGAGGAAGACAGTGACGAAGATTAAGTACATAGCATATTAGAGTAAGGTGTATTGTTCAAATTGTAGTTACTTTATTGATTCATAAGCTAAAAATAAAGTTGGCCCCTCATTCTCGTGGAACTACATACATATTAGGGGCCATATTTTTTTTCATAACCATGAAGTAATCCTATGATATTATGCCAAAAAATATATATTATTACCTTGGACATAAGTATATTACAGAAATAAAAAGGCAGTGTAGGCACCAAAAATTCATTACAAAAAAATGCTTACAAAATTACGATAATTTTTATTAACCTATTCTCGTAGAAGGAATTGATTGCAATTTTTTTTATAGTTGTCTTAATAACGTATAGAACATATATCAAAGCCATCAAAATCGGTTGAGCCAATTTTGAGAAATTAGAATTTTGTTAGTTTTTAATATTTCTTTATAACTTTTGTAAACAAATTTTTTTGAAGTTGGCACTTGTGGTAAATATAAACCAAAAACTAGACGGGGGCATTTCACCCATGCTTACCCGGCTACGGCGTTTTGCTTTTATCTCTAAAAAGCCTTTGAAGCTTTTGAAATAATAATAAATCCCCTAATCAACTCTTGTGCAATCCCTTGGACTGCTGTAAAAACTTTAATTTAGATTTCTTTAAAACGTTTCAAAGCTTTAGAAATTCTCTGAAAAAATGCAAATCCTGGGACCATGAAGATATTTAATGGAAAGTAACTAGGCATTTTTTCAGATAATAAAAATGAAATTTAAGTTCGAAAAAAGTATAATTAAAAATGATTTAATCAAAATTTCACATACTCTAAAGTTAGAAGATTTCTTATGTTTTGAATGCTTTTATTTCTCAGTTAAGTATTCAATATTTAAACTGAACATTTTTTCAGGTATAAAATTTTGTATTTTAAATTCGTGTGATTTGAAGACATTTTTGGTAACTGATAAATTGTCAGAAACTTGTTTCTGTGCTTAGAGACTACTCTGAAATATTTATATTGAGAATTTGACTGCTAATAAGAAACTTATCAAGCGCATAGCGCCTAATTTCAATTTAATTTTGAATCTCATACAAGCCAAAAATAAAA
The DNA here is from genome assembly GCA_932066315.1 of Andricus coriarius. NCBI lineage: Eukaryota > Metazoa > Arthropoda > Insecta > Hymenoptera > Cynipidae > Andricus > Andricus coriarius. The sequence goes on along the minus strand of CAKNWT010094254.1, from coordinate 3,569 downwards.
GTTTTACAAATAAGTGATAAAAAGTATTTTAAAAAGTATCCAATGGACGCAGGACGTCGCGCCTAGCTGCACTGCAACGCAGAAGTCGCGCGCAAGAAATGTTATTATATATCTTCAACAATTTCTTTCGCCCCATTTTCCATAATGCCTCATTTTAAAGAGAAAAAGTCAAGCTTTTTTTAAATCAAAAATGATTACCATAACAAAGAAACTCTGTATTCTGGCATCAAGGGAGAAAGAAGAGTGATTCCTACGAGTGTGAGTGATCACACGAGTGAAACACCTTTCTCCCATGGTGCATACGATATTTCTTACAACATCTATATGAAAAAGTGCGACTTTGTTATGTCTGTAAGAGTGGATCACAAGATAACTCAGAAACACTCTTCCCGATAGAGATACTTTTCTTCCCGTGCAGGAGGAAATGAAGCAAAATCGCCCAATCACAAACTGTGAATCGTCGAACCGCAAACTGCGCATGCACCCCAGTTTTCCCCTGATTGTTTTACAATCAAATGCTTTGCGTCCACTCTGCAGGCATGGAATGTCGCAATTTTCTGGCCGGTGATGGAAAAAATATGTATCGCTGAGACTTTGATTTGAAGAATTTAAAAATATTGTAAGGTCGTTAAAATAGGTTTTAAGTATTCCAACCAAAAATAGGTTATTCACTTCCGTTTTTAAGTTTCTTATCATTTTCCCAAAGTTTTATCGATAATTATTTATAATTGTGGTCACACATATGTATGCCGAAACTAAATTTAACCGTTAGCCTACACTTGGGGTGTTGAAAACCCTTAAGCAACTGCAATCTCAATTTTGTTTAAATTATGAATAACCTGAATAAACCTGAAACCTATGAGACTTTATTTGAGAATATTCAAAGATCATTCAGAATGTTTTTAAGTTAAATCAAGTAATTGTAGACTTACAGCAATCATTTGAAGTTGCTGGGGTGTTCACCCCATGCGTAGTCCATGTAACTTTCGAGAAGTGTGTAGGCTAAAGGTTAAATCTCACGATTCTTACCTCACGTACATTTTTTCGCAATAACTTAAGTTCATACGAAATGAGATATCGAGTTAAAAAATTGCCATATCAAATAAAAGGCATCAAGGAACGGTTCATACGGCACTAAATTTGTATAATTACAATAACAAAATCAGCCTTTAGCTGAATGATGGCTTGCTGATTAAATTAGATATTAATTTTGGAAATCATAAAACTTATTTATTCAAACAAAAATTATATGCTTTCATCCTGGAAATTTTTATTATTAAATTTGTTTTTATTACACAAACATGAGAAGTTGTATCAACATTGATTTAAATGTTACGAAGTATAATAATTAAAAATCTTAACATTCAAAATCAAAACTGAATAATTTTAAATAGGGAACCTTTAAAATGTAACTATTTAAAACTAAAGTGTTCTCAGTGAGCAATGTGAAATTCACACCATGGCAAAAAAAAAATTTAACATTTTCAAAATACAATAAATTAGGTAATTTTTTGATGTTATTGTTGTAATAATATGAAATTTATTCTGATCGACCAGCAGATCAACAAATACTAACATCAATTAAATTGTTTTTAAACAGGGGTTCAAACCAATTTGAAACATTATTAGTATACATTATACATCTTAAATATTTAACTATGAGGGCTTGAAGTTAAAAAAAATTGTTCACACTAAGATTATTTAAATAAATAAAATCCATTTTAGTTCAACTTAAGATTTTTTGAAATTATTGTCTCTCAAGAGATTCGTTCTTACAAAATAACTATTTTATTTGACATTTTCTTAACTTGAAAGCTCATTTGTAAATTTTCTTTCGATTCTCTACACTTTAGAGCAGTATAAATACATAAAACCAAAACTTATTAAAATGATATCACTTTACTGAGAAAGTACAATTTCATGAAAAGAAACAAAATTTTATGTAAATATTATTATGAATATTGAAAGGTCAGCGCAACAATTAAAACGCAGTACTTAATAATTCACGTAATTTTCGTATAATTTTCAAAGTGCACGGGTGGGTAAAACTTAGTGGGCTGTTAGCGATTATTGGGATGACACTTATTTTTGTTTTACCTGGCACCAGGTGCAACTAATTAGTTACAGAAATTTAGGAATGCGAATTTAAAAAGTACATATATATCGTAAAAAAAGTAAACTAAAAAAAGATTTCTTAGACTTTGACGGAAGCAAAAATCCTAAAAATTGCTAGGGTGCAGGGATGTAAGTACTTAAAGTGCATTCACATGTGAAAATGTGTAGTCCCGAGAAGGGCGTTGAAAAAGGGTTAAAAGGCTTGAAGCATGGCAGTGGAAAGCTTTAATTTAGGAAAGGGAATCTGCGACTCCAAAAAGAATTCTGGACACGAGAAAACCTTCAAATAAATTGAATTTACCTTTGGGTTGGAACGAAGCGTAATTTTCATTTCCGACATGACATCCAGAAGCACGGGAACATGCGTATCACGATGGTCCCAAATAGTTCGCGTAATTAATCGGACGGGAGGATCGAAGAATTTTAATCAAAGTGCACATGCTTTATGTGAGAAATAATAAGTTTAATATCCCGGCGAGGCTGATGTTTCCGATGCTGGTAGTAGCTCCGATTTGACGTTTTGCAAGAAATATATCCGAGGCTATTTGAGCTATCAAGCGCTTAATGGCTAAGCTAAGAGCCAAAAATCTCATCCGGAGCGCGGTAGCCACGTCTCTTCACTTCACATCACGAATCAATATTTAAAACTCATTTTCACCTTCACCTTACTGCACGTCGATTCGATTTTCTCGGTCCGACTTCCGTACGTGCAGCACCGCTGTTGGAACGATTCCATTCGGATACGTATGCGTGAGTCGTGACGCTACGATCGAGCCCTGCGCATGTGTGGGTGGTCCTGACTTCGCACATTTATGCGCGCGCACATGCCCGTGAGCACCCCGGAAAATTAAGGCGCGTTTCCACTGGTTTCTTTGGCAATCTAGACATTCTCAGACATTCTAGAGTAGACTACAGGGGAAAGTTTCGCTGAGTAGAGACAGGAGGTGAGGGTAGAGACGAAAATCCTGGAAAGTTGTCATTCTTGCCATTGTTGTTATGTTATCAAATAACCCAAATTAACGATTCTCATCATGATCCAACAAACCATGGTCCCGCCAACCCGAAGCGTAAATACGTTCGACTTCGCGCGACCCGAGTACCCCCACCATACCCGCTGCACTGGCGCGAAAGGAACGCGAAGCCAACTGCCATTCAAATTCAAGGTTGTGTTTGCCGTCTAGGGCGGAGATCAGTTTGAGTAATAATATTAATTCCAAAACTAATTAATATATATTAATGTTAATGTAATATACATTAAGTTATATATAAATATTATTTAATATTAATTCCAAGATAAAATCTTGAATTTTTTGTAAGTGCCTTTACTACCCGATTAATTTTTTACCAAAAAATACCAATTTTCAACCAAATGGTTGAATTTTCATTCAAAAAAAGATAACATTTAAACCAAAAATAGAATAGTTGAATTTTCCTTTATAAATTTAATTCTTAAC
>CAKNWT010094243.1:0-13551 GCA_932066315.1 Andricus coriarius | reverse complement strand
ATTTTCAATAAAAAAAAAACTAATTTTGCACCAAAAGAAAGAATTGTAAGTAAGTGGAAAAAGTTATTCTTCATATGGAATTCACTGGAGGAATTTCCACGCCATAATAAAGAAACTTCTGTAAATCATGTACAACGTACTCAAATAATATAAGATTTTCTGTAAAATCTATAACAAAATGTTGGAAAATGAACAGAGTTCTGTTTCTAAAGGAAAGGTAATTAGTGCGCGCAAAGCACACATAATTTTATATTATTTTTAAAAAGTAGACCATGCAAAAGTTTAAAGTATTTAATATTAAATAATTCAAAATTTCAAGGTTAGAAAATTTCAAATAAAAAATTTCAAATAAAAAATTGTCCAATGTTTTTATTTGCTTCCTACAAATTTATATGCCCGCTTATTAATAAAATGTTACAATAACAAACTTCGATGAAACGGGGACCAGATATTATTTTGTACGGCCGTGGCGTACTCGTACTTCAACTTTATAACCGAGATTTTTTTCTCGATATTTCAACTGTTAGGTTAGCCGTGAGGTTTATTTGTTAGCGATAGAACGCGTTAAACGTAGTTTACGTTGTTCGAAACCCGTCACAGCGTTTTTTATTTTTAATAGCGTTAATATAGTTAAAAGCGTGCGACTATATTGTATGTAATGTATCGTAATTTAATGTAATTGTTTAAGTTAAATTGTGTATATGTACCAACAATACGCTTATGAATCGCATGATATGTGTGAGCATGTGTTTGTCAGCAGTGGATTTCCCCAGAATCTGTTTGTAGCAAGAATGTTTTTTTCTTGCTGGCGCACGAAATTTTATATGACTGAGATGTAGAATTCACATATATAGAGAGGTAGACTTTGTTTTCTACGATCGAAACTGTACCTAACAGTTCGACTGATTTTACCTAACTGGTAGGTAATCTTTATTATCTCGTTGTATTATTTCTTACTGAATCGCGAATTAAATTTTAATAAATTTATATTAATAATTCATATTTTCACATCAAATATTACCCTATTTTATTTTACATAACTGAAAGTGAAATTTTAATATAATGCCGTAATGTCCTCCGTTTACCGAACTAAATTATGTAAAATTTAACACACAAATTTTCTCCGTGTACAATTTTACGCAAATCGACACTTTGATTTTCCCAAACTTACTATTCTAATACCAATATCTTTTGTTTGTACTGATTATATTTATTTAAAAATAAATATTAGTTGTGTTCTATAATATATTATTGTAAATAATTCATTTTTATCAGTCTTAGTGATAATATAGTTTCTTATATTCTTTCATATTAATAAAAAATCAATAAGTTTACCTAAAAAATTGAGAAATGATCATATGCAGTACACTTTCCAGTATATTTAGAAACAATGGGAAGATTCAATTCAAAATCGAGTTGGGAAATAATTTTTTGGATATTAGTTTTTTTAATAAAGAATTTTAACCTCAATGTATATTCAACTGACAGATCTAAGATTATTGGTAAAAAAAATTATTTACTTGGTCTACCGAACCACTCCAAATAATAGCTGTTTTTCGTCACAAACAATTAAAAAAAAAATTTGGTTCAAAATTCGAATTGGTAAACTGAGAAATTAAATTCAAAGCCATTTTAAAATTCATAGAATATATAAAAAAATGTCGAGTCATAAGGTGTCTTCATGACACTGTTGAGCGAAATTAAATGGTTTTAATAAACAATAGTTTGACCAAAGTTTGTACACCCTTTTGTATTATTTTGTGCTCACACAATGATTTTAATGATCAAAATATCAAATTAATTACTTTTATATTATTGATACAATTTGTATAATTAAAACTTGAAAATTAATTGTAATTCAATAATTGATCAATAATTACATCATAATTTTATTTTTTTATCAATTTTTTGAAAATTTTCAGTTCAATTTCTCCAGCAGGAAACTCGGAGGTTCTTGAGGGCTGATTGCTGTATTCGGCAGCACATCTGCGCAGATATGATTATTAGTAAGGATTCTCGGCGACTTTGTGCATTCATATCTATCATATCTACAGTTTTGCATATAAATAATTGGAATTCGCCATTTTTTTCGTTTTAATGAATAGAGCATGCCCGATTTACCCATGAAAAGTACTTTTTTCGAAAACTCTCACACGTTAAAAGGTACAGATGCAAATGCGATTAATTGAATATTTCGGTTCGCCTAAAATGCAATTGTACAGTTTCTTCATCAGAATGGTAGAGGTGGATCGATGTGTCTCAAAGAAGCGAAGACATATGTTAGATATCGTATTGTTGTATTTTTAATATCAAAAAAGTTTTTCTCATATGAACAAGGCAATTTCTTTTTAAATCACAAAATGCAAAAAAAAATTGTAATATCGATAGTAGAATTTTTAATTATAAATAATTAACTTTTGATCATAGGGGATGACTCTTCTACCGAAAGATGAATTTTCTATTCAAAGGGTTGAATTTTCTATTTAAAAAGACGAATGTTCAACAAAAGAGTTGAATTTTCGAGTAAAAAAGATGACTTTTCAACAGAATAGTTGAATTGTACACAAAATAATTAAATTTTTAACCAAAAGACATGAATTATAAACCAAAAAAATTATACTTAACTTTTCAAGTAAAAAGAATTAACTTGAATTAAATTTGAAAAACTGCCGAAAGCAGGACTCGAGCCGGGACTATGGGGTTACAAACTAGAAGTGCTACCGCCTGACCGGGAGTTAAAAGACTCTCGCATAGCGGTCAATGTAACGTGCGTGTTTCTTTTAAAAATCGTTTTACTCGAAAATGGCTGAAAAGCGTATCTTATTACTTTAGCATGTTACAAATTCGGTAATTGAAGCCTCGGCAGAAATAACGTTGGATCAACAAAAATATATTTTTTTGAAATCTTTATTCAAACTGTGAGTGGATAATAAAATAGATGGTTATCTATACTATGAACATACTTTTACAATAAAGTATTTTTGTTGATGCAACGTTATCTCTGCCTAGGCTTAAATTATCTATTAGTAGGAGGAATATGCATCCAAACAAAATTCTGAATGGTGTAAGTTCCCCTGGTCAATTGCATTCAACTGCTGTAATTTTGAATTTCTAAAAAGTATTTTGAATTGACACCTGCTGTGATATTTTACACGTATATTTGTTATTCAATTAAAATAGTTCAGAGAAAAGTAATAAGGAAAGATTATGCATTCTTGGAAGAATAGGAAATGTTTGTGCTCGTCGGAATTATCAATATAAAATACTTGGCAGTGCGAAGGGCCACATATAATTTTTATAGCTTGGAAGCGGGACCGAATTACGAGATACGTCATGCAAACGAGCTTGATTTGTTATTGGAACGGGTAAGGCTATCCATTTATTCGCCGGAAGCTCTGTCGACGGGAGAGAAGGGTTTTCTTCGGTCGGAACGAGGGTGCACTTTAGCAGGGGATCATTTTAGGAGCGAGCAATTTTCGTCGGAGTGTGAGTTGCAGGAATATTTATTCATTGCCTCTTCCTACTCTTGGATTTTCTCCCGTTGTCTAGTTTCGAATGCTAAACAAGAACAAATTATTGATCCAGACTATCGTTAATTTTTATTCAAGATTGAAAAGTTAAAGCATTCTAATTTCATTAATCCGAAGAGGAAATCATTAAAATTTGAAAGAATCAAAAATAAAATGAATTAATTAATTTAAATGTGGGCAACTATCGTAATAAAGTTTATGTGCATCAGAATACATGCAGATTCATTTAAGAAACATAAATAGTTTAAATTTGAAGATAATACTTATAAACAGATTATAACAACAAATACTTGGATGTATAGCTCAACGACAGGAAAAATTGCTTGTTGGCTCAAAGTGCAACAAATTAGTACCAAATCTTAACAACTAATATTTTTTTCAACATTTAATTAAATAAATAACATTTTTGTAGCTTTTTCATTGGTATATATTATTTTGCTCATAAAAACAGTTTCAAATATATTTTTAATTGTTTTAAGTTGATTAATAATTACACATATTTGTAAATATTAAATATTTGTTATTGTTAACAAAAAATTATAAAACGCATTAAAAATTAGTCTCTTTCACATAGAAAAAAATTATTTTTTCTACTAAAGAATATTACAGAAAATTGAATACATATATTCCATTAGAATAATGTGTCTGCGACTTTCAATTGTTATTGTTAGATATTAACAGATTATTAAATACATATTATTTTTTACATTTATTTCATACGTACAGATTGCTTTTCTCATAAAAAATTGAAAATATGTTTTCCATTAATTAATACTTCAACACATTTATAAATATTAACTATTTCTTAGTGTTAATAATGAAAGAGGAATAATAACTTCCAAAATTATTCAATTTGACATAGAAGCAGAATTTTTTTTTCGGAAAATCAATCTACACAACGAATAGTAGTATTACGTTGAGAAAATGTATGGATGACTCTTAATTGTTATTCTTATACACAATTCTTAAGTACACATTCATTTGTGCGTTTCTTGAATCCCGAGACATTTTATTTCTCATAAAAGTAATTGAAAATATGTTTTATAGTGGTTTATAATCTATTTCAGTATTATTTTATAAACAATACTTTTTTCAATTTGAATTAATTTATTGGCAAATTTACTCTACAACAATTCTTAACTTCGTCTTAGGGGAAAAACTGTTTATTTCTGTAAAAAAAGTAAAATAGTATATTTATTTAATAATTTGTTAGTAACAATAAAAACTAATAATTAAAAACCTATTTTATTTTAATCGAAAATCTTTTAAATCTTTTGAGATCCAATAAAATCTTTTAAAATGTGTAAAATTTTTGAATAATCTTAAAATCCTTTGAAATGTTCGGAATCTCTAGGAATTCCTCGAAATTTGATTTAATTTATTTTCCACAGTTCTCTGGAAATTCTCTGAAAAAAATTCTTTGAAATCCCTTAACAATTTCGAAAATTCTTTAGAATCTGCTCAAATAGCTTAGAATTATTTAAAATCCCTCCAATCCTTTGACATAATTAGAGGTCCTATAAAATCCCTTAAATCTGGTGAAATCCTTTCCAATCCCTTTAAATCTGTGGAAATCCCATAAAATTTTTTGATATTCCTGGCAATATGTAAAATCACTTCAAATTTTTGGGAATCTTTCAAAAAACTTAAAATCTTTGAAATGTTATAAGTTCCCTTATATCCCTTGAAATTGTTGAAATCCGTAGGAATCCCCGAAAATAAAATTTATTTCACTCCCTAAATTTCTCCAGAATTTGGTTAAAATTCCCTAAATTCTACTGAATTCTTTGAAATTTGTAATAATCCATTAAAATAATTACAAATAATTTGAAATCCTTTCAATATAAAGAAATTAAACTTATTCATGAACGTTCTCTAAAAAAGATCGCATGAATCCTTAGAAACCTTTAAAATCCTTAGAGATTCAATAAAATCCTTCAAATCTTGTGAAATACATTAGAACCCCTTTAAATTTTTGGAATCGCTAGGAATCGCTAGGAATCCCTAGAAATTTCATTTAATTTCTGAAGTTCTCTAGAAATTCTTTCATATCGAGCTTAAAATATTTCAAGAACCTAAAATATTCTTTGAAATCCCTCGAAGTTTTTAAAATATGCTTGAAATTTGTTGGAATTCATTAAAATAGCTTGATATCTAACAAATATTTTAAAATCCCGTAAATTATTTGAAATAGTCGAAGTTCCTATAAAAACACATAAATCTTCTGAAACTCTTTGAAATCCCTTGAAATATTTGCAAATACTACATAATTCTTTGACATTCCTTAACAATTTTGAAATATCTGGAAATTCTAAGGTATCTTTTAAAATACATAAATATATAATCGTGAAAATTCATTGAAATAAGTAGAAATCATTTGAAATCCCTTAAATATGAATTAAATGAATTCTTTACAATTCTCTATAAAAAACGCTCAAATCCCTAGAAATCTGTTTAATCCCTCGGAACCTTTTAAATTCTTGGAGATTCAATAACATTTTTTAAAACTTGTAAAATTCCTTAAAATCCCTTGAAATGTTTGGAATCGCAAGGACTCCCTTGAAATCTCTAGAAATCCCTTAGAATTTTCGGAAGTTCTACCAAACTCTTTACAATCTCTTCAAATTTTAAAAATGTCTTGGAATTCTTTAGAATTCGTTAAAATAGCTTAAAATCTTTAAAGTCCCGTAAATCCTTCAAAATAATTTACAATGTCGTTTCTGAAGTAGTTTCCTACGCCGTATACAATGTAGTTCGAAACATCGAAATTTGAATACGAGTACATTTGTAAGAATCAAAATTGGATATGATTCTAATCTAAAAAAATCTAAATAATGAAAAATTCAAATTGGAAGGTATTCAAAATTTGCTTTGGATAATTTTCAGGTTTCCCTTATATATTTTTTGAAACACTGAATTAAATAACAAAGAGAAAATAATATCCGGCAAGGGACCGTAACAAGGCATATTCAAACTCTGAAGTAAAATTATACTGCAAATTGCAGAGATAAAATATATGCTGATTCAAATAAAAGGGATCTTGTTTTCGTCAAGTTTATTTTTGTTTGGTGATTTAATTTTATAGACAAGGCAGAATTCCTGTAGAAGCCTCCAGAAGTTTGCAGAGAACTTTGGTTGAGCGCATAGTGAGTCAGAGGGTAAGACGGGTCATTGGCCCTTCATTATTCGACGATGCCCTGCAATTCAACTGCCCAGCTTATATATGCTTGCTCTACTTACCTACCCCACTTATAGTAAACGCATTCTATACCTGTGCGCTTTTACTCATCGTTATATCGATTTTCCTCTATCTGATGTACCTACAAAGTGCGATGTGTATGAGAAATTATTTCTATATTTAAAAATTGATCCATCTCTCTCGGGCAGAAAACCTTATAGTTTCGATCGGATTTCCATCCGTCAGTCGTACTTCTTTCCTAGGACGGGAACTGAGGGGAAATGAGGAAGGGAAAGTAGGTGAAGTGAGGGGAAATGAAGCGAGAGAAAGTAGGGAAAATGAGGGGAAATAAGTACACGAGAAGTACGAGAAGAGAAATAGGGGAAGTGAGGGGTAATGAGGTGAGGGGAAGTAGGAGAAGTGAGTGCAAGGGAAGGGAAATAGAGGAGATGATTAGAAATTAGGATGAGTAGGGGAGGGGAAGTAAGGGCTGGATTAAGGAAGTAGGGGAAGTAGGGGAAGGGGTGTGGTAACTGGTGATGCGAGGAGAGGGGGAAGTAGAGAAGGAAGAGTGAGGGTATGTGTGGCGAAAGGTGAAGTCAGGGAAGGGGAAGTAGGGAAATTTAGGTGAGTAGGGGCGGGAAAGTGTGGGAGGGGGACATTTTTAACGACTTAATAACAGTCAGTAAGGAAAATTAATTCGCTATAAGTTCAAAATTTTTAAAATGTTGTGGATTGATAAATTATATTGATATTGATTTGCAACTTTATGTAATGTTTTTGTAGGTATGTCCCACAATTTATTAGATCTGCGACCATTTTAGAGATACGGAACATAGAAATTTTTTTTAAATCAATGTTTTCATCAATAGCTTGAAGAAAAAAATTGCAAATTTGCAGGAAATGTGTAAACATTATCTCGAAGAGCTGGGCAAATTTGCAACCTTTTTAGTTGCAAATGCTTCAAATAATTTCCCGCATCTCATACTAATTTTGCAACCCCACAGCTCATACGGAACCTTTTGAAATAAGCAATAATTAAGATTTCACATTCTTATACACCATACAAAATTTCAAAGGTTTTGCACAGTGGAAAACCCGTTTGAAGCATTTTTCTAATGTAAATATAAATTTGCAACCCCACAGCTCAAACAGAACCTTTTGAAATTAACAGTAATTAGGATTTCAACTTTGTATACACCATCGAAAATTGCAAAAGGTTTGCAAATTAAACAAACCATTTTAATCATTTTTTCTAATATTATCATCAATTTGTAATCCCACAGCTCATACGGAACCCGGTGAAATTAATAATAATTGTGATTTCGCATTTTTTATAAAACATAAAAATTTGCATAAGTTTTTCAAATTGAACAGATCATTTAAAACATTTACCAGAATTTAAACGAAAAATCTAAACGCATTTCGATATCAGAAAATGAGTTTTTATGTACATAATACACAGTGGATTAATTGTCTTAATAAAATATATCATAAAAGAATAAAGTCTCCATTTTATTAATTAATGAGTACTAAATTATGCAAGTGCACTCACTAATATTATTATATTAAAATAGATATCTTATCATTTTATGACCTTTTATTAAAAAAATTAATTTCTTGTTAAATGTATGTATTGACATATTATTTACTTCATTTAATTATTCGTAAATTTGAATTTCGCATGATTATTTAAATTCTGTATATGTTTATAAAAATTATTTGGTAAAGAAGTCATAAAAATAGAAACGTATAATATCAATATTTCTTTTTTATAAAGTTGAAATTCTGTGCAAATGGTGGGACCAATAAGAAGGCAAGATTTCGAGTTTACGCTCTCCAGGGAAAAATTGTAAAATATAAACGAAAGTCGTTGCTTCATTTGTAATCATAAATTATCAAGTGACGAAAATTGGTTTAAACCTTATCACTTACAATTTCATCAACTTTTTTATGCGAAAGAGTGAATAATTTTTTATTCGAAAATTTTCCAAATTCAATGATTGAAAAGTTTTAAACTTGAAGGGGTTAAAATTTCGTCTTTTAAATTGGGAATTACAGCAATTTTTTTTTATTTTATAAATAATAAATAATTAAGCATTATAGTTAATAATATTATTCAATTTATTATTAAAATTCGTTAAGTTTATTATCAGGTTAATCCCAAGTTGTTTTATTAGTTTTGTATACCTAATGTTGGTAGGTTGAAAATCAGAGTATTATGGTGTCTGACTAAAACTGGGGTACACCACTTCTTGATTGTGAAATATCCTAACAACAAGGAAACCTTCTACTTACAATTGAATATAGAAAAAAAGAAAATTATGTAGCATAAATATGATGTATGTAGATCACGATGTTTTGCCACTGAGCAAAATTTATTTTCCAGTCTTGAAACTATTTTTAAATCTGAATTCCAAGCATCAGGCATACTTTTTTCTGCACAGCTGCACTTCGGAATACTCAAGTATTGGAATTTTTCCTTTTTTATTTCCGTTTTAGCAGAGTCAAAAAAAAAAAAAGAAACAGAAAAAAATTGTAAATTATATCATCTTAAGCTTTTTGGCAATAACTAAATGATTACCTGCGAATTCTCATAAATTCGCAGATTTTTTTTTTAATGTGGTATTTTCCGAACAATCGTAGGTATTCGGAATCTTCTTCTTTTACTCAAAGTGGGAATTATTGCTCTATCAATTAATCACAAAAGAAAGATACAAAACATGTTCAGATAAAAGTTTACACCTCTAGAAATTTTCTACAGAAAATACTAGTTATTGCTCTTTTGTGATATCTAGCATTGTTTACAAGAAAAAATATGTTCTGGCCTCGAAAATGGTTAAGCCGCCAAAAAACTGATAGGATCCCTTCCTCATATAAGCAGAAACTATGAACACATACGGGGAAAATAAATAAGGTGGGGCTTTCCTGAAAATATTCCTTATTTTTTTCCATCGAATTGTAAAAACATGAAAAGAGGACTATCAGGAAAATACCACCTTTTCATTTATTTTAATATTTATAGAAAGTTTCTGCTAATATAAAAAATAATTTTTTTTTGGTAGAAAGTTTTTGAATGTTTAAACTTTTACCTGCAAATTTTTGGTACCTTTCGTTGTTTTTTGAGAAAAATGCTTAAATTCGATTTTTCACAAATACTTTTTTTTTAATGTAAAACAGTAATTTAACAAGAATGAAACTCAAAAAATATGTGTTGCATATTATCATACGAGTCTAAAGAAAAATTGTAAAAAGTGGTGTTCTTGAGCCAATCCAATTTCAAGAATATAATAAAAACAGCCGCTATTTTTTTCGATTAAAATTTTTTAAATTTTTATAAAGATCAATTGAAAGAGCAAGACCCTCTTTGTCAAATAAGAGAAAAGAAAATTTAATACCTGCGGTAGTTCGAATAATATTGCATTTTGAAAAAAGGTCTGTCATTTTTGAGAATTGGCAGGTGATCTTCAAATGATTCTAAAAAATAAAATAAAATAATTTCGTGATCAAGCTGTGAAATACGTGTACCTTTATTTTCACTCTGGAATGATATATCCAAATAAAAAAATAATGTTGACACCATGACCTACTATTTTCTCGAAAATTTGCCTGATTTGAAATGGAATTAATCTTTAGGATTTAAGTAGATTTCAATGTAATATTTTTTGTCTTACCACATCGTTGAAAATCTTAAAGTGTAATAGTGATTGGTAGAAACTCACCTGAAACATAAAATGAAATAATTGAGTGCATATGTGCTTCATGATTAAAATTGCATTTAAGTACAATATAACTAATTTCTAATTATAAACGCACAATGTCAGGTGGATAAAATAAAATGATTTGCAATGGAGTTGATAACTTGTTTTAATAGTATGTCAGCAAAACTTCATTATTAAAATTCCCTGACTTTTCCTTCATTTTTCTCGCAATAATTTTCAATTTTCTCTATACCTTAATATTTAAAGGCCAAAATTATAATCTTCTGACAATTTTAATATAGAATATTTTATAAACGGGAAAAAAACCCTAAAAAGTGACTAAAGGTGGCTTATGTGACTAATATTCTTTTGAATTGAAAAGAATTCGATTCATAAGACCTTGAAACAATTCAACTTGAATTCAAAAATTCAAATGAATTAAAAAAACTTCGAAACACCCAAAAACTGACAATGATTTCACTAAAATTGCAGGAAATTTAGAGGAATTTAAGGAAAATAAGAACAAGCCGCTGAGATGTATACAAATTCCAGGTGAATTGGAAAAAAATTCAGAAATGCATTGAATTCAGTAAGTTTGGAATAAGTTTAAAAAAATGCAAGGAAATTCAAAAGAATTTGATGAAATGCCTTAAAGTGCAAGGTTAGTTTAAAAGACTTCAAGATGAATTAAAGAAAAACTAAAAAAATTCATTGAATTGTGTAGCATTGAGTGAATTTAGAAGAATTTAAGTGAAATAAAAAATTCAAGAGAATTCAAAAAGATAAAAAAAAATTCAGGATAAATTAATAAGGATGAAGAGAGAATTCAAATGAATTGCAAAAAATAGGTGAAAATCTCTTCAAATCTTTGGAACCCTACGAAATCCCTTACCTCTTGTGAATAAATTATTTGAAATGCTCTAAAATATTGTAAATACCTGTGAAATTACATGAAATCTGATGGTATTTCCGGAAATCCTGAAAAATTTATTAAAATCGAAAATTCCTTGAAAATTTTTTAATTACTTAAAAATGCTTCAAATCTTTTGAAATATTTTAAAATTCCTTAGAAGTTTTAAAAATATCCTATAATCTTTTAACTTATTTGGAATACCTTCCAATTTTTAAAATCGTTTTGAAATTTTTCGGAATCCTTTGCTGTTTTTAAAGCTCTCGAAAATCACTAGGAATTTTTTAAAATACCTTTAAAATTCTATGAAATCCCTTCAAATTATTGAAATCTAATTAAAACTTCCAGGAATCTTTTGAAATACACTACAAGATTTCAAAATAGCTTTAGAAATTTGAGAAATAGGTAGTGTAGACCTGAATACAATAGCAATTAACCCATAAGTTAATTTATTGAAAGAAAAGTGACTACTCCTACAAAAATCCTGGACATTTCCAAGAATTTCCCTATCCACAAAAAATCCTTGACTTTTCCCTGATTTACAGGTTTTTCCTGACCTACGGCCACCCTGGCTAGACACCCTCAAAAATTATTTAAGCAAAGGTCTCTATGAAAAGATTTAATTCCAAAACCTGGAATAGTGTTGCCAGAAAATTATAAAACTTTCCACTTTTTAGCTAAAGGCGAATTACTTCAATATTTGAAAAAGGTTTAATTGAAACTAGCTTAAAAAATAATAAAAATTTGTAACAGAAATGGTCTAAAGTTTAAAAAAACTAAGAAAAGCAAAAAATATTCTAGTCCAATTTAAAACATGTTGTCTCAGCACGATGGGTGGCGTAAGTCGAAGGAATGGGGATGGGCAGGAAGAACATTGGTGAACGTGAAACTTTTTTCTTCGTGGTCTGAACCTTGGGGTACTTTACGAACGCGGGATGTCGCGTAGAACTCTGTAAGATGTAGAGGGGTGACGGTCGAAATAATGGGGGGTGAAAAAAGAAAAGTTTACGGCATGTCGCTCGCTACACGTGTCCTACATGACAAACCTCCCTCGCTGTGCCCTTTTTCGTTTTTTTTCGCCCTCATTCTCCTTCCTTTACGTTTCCTCTCGCTCCGCGACCTCCGCCAACTGTGTGCATTCCTGCTGTCGAAGCTGGAACGGTAAATCGCAAAGGGTAACCCGAAGTGGGCGGTAAGTACCCGGGTGGAATTGAGATCGATATTTACCCCATTCTGCTGACACATACTATATTAGTTAGCGGACGTTGAGTCGACCACACTTGTGATAGCAACCTTCTGGAATTAATTCCTCCATAGGCCTCCATAGGCATTTTTCAAAAGCAATGTTCCACTCGTTCGCGTTCAGTTTAGAGTCAATTTTATGTCAGAAAATGCATGGAAAATTTTGTGAGGTTGCCAGAAAAAGAAGTTGCATTTTTTCTTCAAATTCGTCATATATTGTGACGTGCTCTCGGGCCTTTGCAGTTGACATGAGATTTTATTTGGGAAAAGCTCAATTTTCGGAAAGATAGGGAAAACAACTACTTGTTATTCACATTACGGAAATTGAATTTCAGTCACTGCTTGAGAAATGCTCAAGCAATAACTTTCACACCATAGCTTTTAAATCTGACGCCCTAATCCCTTTGAATAGTGCCCGGAAAATGACCTGATGAATGAAAAATAGCAAGTGAATTTTGAGAATAATATTTTTCGTTTAAAGCATTTTTCAATTCTTTGAACAATTTATATTTGTTTCAATTCTTATATTCATTCTAAATCATAAAAAATTGATATTTTCTAGAATCACTTCACACCATTAATGAATTCTAGGAGTAATATCTTGTATTGAAGACGTTTTGCAATTGTTTAAACAATTTCTATTTCTTTAAATTTTGTTTCCACAAATCAGGAAAATTTTATCTTTTCTGAAACTTTTTATTGGAAAGGTGAAGAAAATTCTAGTTCTTTAAATCTTTTTACAGCATGTAGCTTATTATGAGCAAGTTAATCCTCAATTCTTCAAACAATTATTATTTACAAACAATTGTTGTCATTATATTATGAATACACAAATAAAGTGCCTCATAATTCATAGAAAAAAAGGAACTCTTCACAATATAATGAAACACATTGCTCAAGCAAATAATATTTTTTTGAACAATTTAGATATAACTTCTGAAAAAAACAATATCTTAATAATGGCCTTATAGTACAAGACAATTTAAAAAA
>CAKNWT010094230.1:0-10459 GCA_932066315.1 Andricus coriarius | reverse complement strand
ATATTTTTGGTTCAGAATTCATCTCTTTTTGTTGATAATTTAATTATTTTTTGAAAATTGAACTCATTTGTTACACACTGATCTGTTTTGATAAAAAATTCGTCTTTTTGAATTGGAAATTCATTGTTGGTAAAAGAAAGTTATTTCTTTTAAATTGAAAAGTCTACTAGGTATTCGATTTTAGATTGAGAATTTATCTTTTTTGTTTGAAAATTAGTTTAATATGTTGAAAATGCATCTTTTTTGTTAAAGTAATTTTTGTCAAAATTCAACTACTTGGTTGGAAGTTGAATCACTTCGTAAAAAGCTCATTGTTTTTGGACGAAGATTTATGAAAGTCTTTGAAAAATTAAAGTTTGAAATTAATTTTGTTGTTGAAAATTCATATTTGTGGATTAAAAATTGAACTATTTTATAGAAAGTTCGCCAGTTTGTTTAAAAATTGATTTGCTTTACTTGAGAATTCAACTATTTCGTTGGAAAATCTTCTTTTTTGTTAGAATTAAACTTTTTTATTTAAAAGTAATATCTTTTTTGGTTCAACTATCAATAATTACGTATTTCGTTGAGAATTCATCTTCATTGGTTGACAATTCAACTACCTGGTTAAAAGTTGAACTACTTTGCTGAAACTTGAACTACTTTGTTAAAAACTAATTTCTTTGGTTGAAGACTTTTGGTTGTAAATTTATATTTTTAGTTGGAATTTCAACTATTTGTCCTTTTGGTAAAAAATTCATACTTTTAGGTTCGAAATTCAATTTTTTGGTAAAAAATTTTATTATTTGGATCAAAGTTCATCTTTCTTGGTTGAGAAATAACTTCTTTGTTGAAAATTAATCTTTTCGGGTTTGAAAGTGATTTTTTTTAAATTTATTTCTTAGCTTGAAAACCCCAACTTTTCTAGTAAAAATTTGTCTTTTTTGGTTGCAAAACCATCTCTTGAAAACATTTGGTTGCAAATGCAATTTATGATTCCCCCATTTTCGTAAAAAATCACTTTGAAACATGGTTATAAAAGAGACGGAGAAAAAATAAGGAAATGGTGAGGGGTTGATTTTGGTTGACTCTTTCCTTACTATGCCTCTTTTTTCGTTTTAATATACACTTGTCTCTAAAGACCCGAAACGGAGGTATCTGGAGGTCTAATTTTGATTTTCAAGCTTTTTTGTGTTCTGCTTGTGGTATCTAAAAGGGTTCATAAGAAAGTAGATTTGATTTCGGTCTTAATAAAAACAGATTTCTCTTAAACTTCCACAAAGTGTAGTCCTTTTGGATGGAAGTTTATAAAAAAAAATTTGTTTTTTAGTAAGACATATCTGACTTTCATCAATAAAAATCAATTTTTCCCTCAATAATATGATTATTTGCTTGCAAAAGTAAATTAATACTTGTTTCCATTAATTGCAAGTCATCCTGCTTCATTAACGCTAAACCTAATTTCAAATTTCAATCCCCTCTTAATAGCTCCTTCGTAATATAATTTTTTTGCGAATAAATACAAAATCTAAAAAAAAGTTTTGTTCGCTGAAATTAAAGACATCTCGTAATCGAATTTATTTCCTCGAAGTTCACTCTCCAGGCTAGATGAACTTGTGAAAGTGATTACCCATCGTCGTGCCAGCAGCTGGGTATTAGTAACCACTAGATCGGTAAAGAAGAGGCATAGCAGGGAGGTTAAATTACATTGGGTGCAGGAGAAGCAGGATCTTGGGCAGGGGGGTGATCAGAAGACGCGGGGTGAGGGGTGTCGAGGTACCGAGTAGGTATTAGCTGAGATTAATCGGACTGTAGAGCCGTAGTCCATACATATAGATGTAGGTCTTTAGCGAAGGAAGATCAAGGAACTGTAGCCTGAGACGAAGGGCTTGCAGAGGTCTGCGGCTCGTGATTGGTTACTTACTTCCTTACTTACTTACTTACTTACTAGGGTATCAAGTAAGTACCATCTCGAGCAGAACTCCGGAAAACTAAGAAGACACCTTAGGATTCTATTTCGATTCCAGCTCCTTCCTTTACTCTAAATGTCCCTCGTTCCGATTCCTGATTACGAAATTTATCGAGTCTGGAAACGAATTCCTTTGGGTACACCATAAAGTTAGCAAGGTCCAACGATTATCTTTCAGAAGTCAACATTATTTAAACTGGTTTGCCGAGTGGTCATAGGTCGGGGAAAACCTGCGGTATATTCCAAAACCTAAATCTCAGAGTTGGTGTCGAAATAAAAGTTAGCTAATCAAATGTTACCAATTTGTTTGTAGAGAAACAAATGAACGAAAGACCCTTATATGATTGGTTGACCAACATGAGATGGGCTACAGAACTGTAAAAATTTTAGCTCTTTCCCAACCTCCTACCACACGAGGTTTGATGATAAAAAGAGATTTTACGCATATTAGACAGTTCTATAGCCAAATTGAATTTGTTCAACAAGACTGAAAAAAATGGTTTGGTGGGCCAACTAATAAGTTTGATAGATATGGTACTGCTTTTTTATTAGTTGGGACAAGCATTTTATTAGTTGCTGGTACTAATTAAATAGCCACTGCCACTAATAAAAACGCAGTTTCAACTTAATAATTAGCAGTACTTTATCTTACAAACTAAATAGTTGGTGCAACTACCCATTTTTTTTAATACAATCAAACATGAATCTTCCGTTAATTTGTGTCGCTAAAAATGAATTAGTAACTTTTGATAGACTCATTTTTGTGTCGATTCCAACTATGAGAGAAGTAGATATTTATCCAAAGTTTCATTCTTCCAAAAAATCATGTCTCCCAAAAAGTACCAGAACGTTACTAAATTGGTAATGAAGCATACCAAAATACCTAGGTAACCTAGAAATGTTTGTAAGCTTTATTATACCAGTTTAGAAGCGTCCTCGTACTTTTTGAGAAAAATGATAGTTGGGAGCACTGAAATTTTGGCCAAGTGAATACTTACCCTGAGATTTATGTTTTGGAATACACGCCTGGAAATCAGGGACAAGTCAGGGATGTAAAAAAGTCTTGCAAAAGTCAGGGAATTTCTATAAAAAGTATTTTAAATAACTGATAAAGGATAATAAATTTGAAAGATTAAGATTCTGATCGTTGAGCACTAATGGTCAGGCAAAATAAAAAACTGGTCAGGGAAAACTTAGGAAATTTTGAAAATGAAGTTTTGCGGCCACCTTATTATTTTTAATGTCCACCTTTTCTTGATAGTAATTCATTCTCCCTGTATTTCTATTTCTTTTTTTACACTTTCTTTCTCCTGATGACTATATTTTTAGTTGAAGATATTATCTTACAGTGTAGGATTCAATGATTTTGTTAATAATTCATCTTTTTCGGTTGAATTCAGCTGTTTTTAATTTAAGATTAAAATCTTTTTTGCTTGAGTTATCTACTATTACATTATTTGTTGAGAATTCATTTTTTTTTGTTAAAAATTAAACTACTTGGAGAATTCATCTCTTTGGTTAAACATTCAATTATTTGCGTAAAAGATGAACTAATGTGATGACCTTTATTTTTCTTGGTTGTAAGTTCATTTCTTAGGTTAAAATTGACCTATTTAGTTGAAATGTAGTTTTTCTAAATTAATTTTTTTAATTTGGATGTTAATTCTCCATTTTTTGTTGAAAATTGATCTTGTGTTGGTGAAATTTTTTTTTTTTTTTTAGAAAACTTATATTCTGAGTTAGAAATTTTTCTCTTTTCTGAATAAAAATGCAAGTGTTTGGTTAAAAATTTACTTTTTTGTTAAAAATTCATAATTGCGGGTTGATAATCAACTGTTTTACAGCAAATTTGTCTTTGAGCTTGAAATTTCTTAAATTTGGATGAACGCTTTCTTCTTTCGTGATTTAAAAATCGTTATTTGTTAAAAATTCATCATTTCAGTTGAAGTTTACTCTCTTTGGTTAAAAATTTCACTATTTAATTTAAATTTTCGTTCTTTTTTTGTTGGAATATCTACTAATACATTTTTCATAGAAAATTTATGTTTTTTTGAAATGGTTCGTCTTTTTGGCTTAAACATTTAACAATTTAATTAAAAATGCAGCTATTTTTTATAACATTTAATGATTTTTTTTACAAAGTAACCTTTTATGTTCATCTTTTATTTTTACGTTAGAAAATTTTTTATGTTAGATTCAAATTCTGTGTCTGTTGTTTTTATTAGCATGTGAAGTTGTAATAATCTCAAATAGTAAAAATTTAGTTGAGTTATAGGTCAATTATAACTCATCAATTAAAATCCTCATTGAAATCATACATTTATTTAGAAACAGACAAATGCCAGTATACATTTAAAATTGGTTTAAATTTAAATTGAATCATTTTAATTTAAAATTCGAACCTTTGTTATTTTGTAGGACCTCGGATAAGATCGCAAAGGATCGGTGAAAATCGTTTGAATCGCATGGATTCACGACAAATTAAATATTACGCCAGTCAGGAAAAATGATAAATTAGTCAGATGAAAATCAGGGAAAAGTCAGGAAATTCGGAAACTGAAGTTTCTCGGCCACCCAGGTCTTGATAAAACTCGCGAGTTAAACTTTTCGAGAAATATCAATTAATTAATATTATTCAAAAACCAACACCCTTCCTGAGAGTGAGTAATACACCCCCATTGTTGAGGTAAAAATCAGACTCTGTAGCTGGTAATTTTTGTGTGGAACGATTACTCTCCTGTGAGTCTGGTACAGTGCCAGGACGAGACAAGTGGCCACGATTCATTTCTTTCTGAAGGTACGTGACGGAGAGGAAAAAGAAAAGAGCACATTGGAAAGAGCACATTGGAAAGAGAGAGGAGAGACAGACAAAAGAGGGTACCAGAGTTTCGAAGGGGAGAATATCGGCGAAGTACTATGGTGTAGGGACAGCTACGAATTCCATGCATTTAAAATGTTTCATTAGAAAACCGTCTAATAAATATTGATCCCCTTTTTAACTCTGTTTAAAAGCCCATTTAGAGAAGGTAGCTAGTGCCTCGCGAGTCTCCGAACGGGGTTGTAACAAGACCTGATTTATATAGGGCCTGGCGAAAATTGGTTTCATCGCGAGACCATCTTCTGGGTGGTATCGGAAGCTCCAAGACGTCATCTCTTCGAAACATCATAAACCTTGTCTCACTGCAACCCTTCCGAGGAAATACAATCGTCATAAATCTCTTTTAATTATTGCTACCCTAACTTATTTGAACCACCTCTGCTACTCATTTTTAACTACACTTTAGACATGTGTTGTTTTTCAAAAGAATAAGACGACACGTATCTTACTGATTTGCCGAAAAAAATGGTTGATTTCCAGGGATTGCAAGAGATTTAAGGTATTTTAAGCGATTTAAAAGGACGATGAGAGGCTTCACAGGTTTCAAATGATTTACAAAGATTCCTGGATTCTGAAGAAATTACCTATAAAGTGTTTCCAAGATTTGCGAAATTTTTACGGTGTATAACGAGATTTAGACAGCGTTTTTGGAATTTCACAATATTTTAAGGCATTACAAACGTTTTAAGGTATTTCAAATGATTTCAAAGGATTATACCAGGTTTCGCAGATTTTAAATGATTTTGAACGATTTCAAGATTATGAAGAAATTACCTAGAAAGCATTTGAAAGAATTACAACATCTTTACGGATTATAACGAGATTTTGAAAACTTTTTAAGAATTTTAAAAGATTTCAAGGGATTTCAAAGTTTTAGGTTATTTCAAACGATTTCTAAGGATTACGCGAGGTTTCGCAGATTTCAAATGATTTTGAAAGATTTCAAGGTTCTGATGAAATTATTTATAAAAAATTTCTAAGAATTATAAAATATTTACGGAATATAACGACATTTAACAAGCTTTTTAGGGGTTTTAAAGGAATTCAAGCATTACAAAACTTTTAGGTTATTTCAAACGATTCAAAATGATTACCAGAGGTTTCACCGATTACAGAACCGCAGTTTACAAAGAATTTTAAGGTATTTTAAGAGTTTTTGAGGGAGTTTAAGGTATTTAAAGAGATTTTGAAATATTTCGAAAGAAGTGTTTTTTACGAATTTTGAAGGGATTTCATAAGATTTTAAAGATTCCAAGGGATCCAAGGGGATTTTTTGTCTAAATATTTTACGGAATTTAGAGAATCTTAACCATTTTTTTTTTAAAGAGATTTTAAGGGACTTCTATGGATTTTAAAGAATTGTGCGGGATTTTTATGGGATTTTGAATGTTAAAAGCGATTTTAAGGATTTCAATAGATTTCACGGAATATCAAAGAATTTTAAGTAATCACCACAGTTTTTAATGAATTTGAACAATTTTTGGTTTCAGGTATTTTTAACAACACAAAAAAATAAATTTGTCAGATTATCATTCAGATTCATTAAATTAAAAATTATTATTTACTTTTTGGTTTTATAGACGTTTTATACTGGAAATCTGTACATTCAATAATAAATTACTGCATTTCCAGGAAGATAGCAAATTTTTAAACAATCTTAGGTTGTGCTCTTTCACCGGAAAACTCAACAGTTTAATAAAAATTCAACTACTTGATTGAAAATTACCTTTTTTGTTGAAAATTAAAATTTAAAAATTTTAGAAATATTAGAAATTTAAAAATTTTATAATTTAAGTTTAATTCTTAATTTTATACATTTTTAAAAAATTTTAATTTCTAAGTCTAAAAATTAAAATTTTTGGTAGAAAAATTGTGTTTTTGACTTAAAAATACCAAAATTCTATAGAAAATTCAATTATTTGATTAAAAGTTAACTTTTTTTTTAATGAAATTAATTTTCTTGGTGGAACTTTCATCTATATTAGTAAAAATTCAACTTTTTGGTTGAAAATTAATTAATTTTAATTAAGGATTAGACTATTTTGTTGAAAAATTATCTTTTTTGGTTGAACTGAAACTTTATTATTTCACATTAAAATGTCACTTTCATGATCATGATCATTTAAGTTAAAAACACATCTACTTGATTGAAAATTTAACTATTTTGTTAAAAATTCTATCTTTTTGGTAGAAAGTTAATCTTCTTAGATAAAAATTCATCTATTTGATCATAAATTCATCTATTTTGTGATGAATGCAATATTTTTATTTCAGTTGTTTAAAATTAAAACCGTTGGAAATCGCATTTAAAGTAGCAGTATTTATTGGCATTTCAGAAAAAAAATCGTACTTTTAATTAAAAATCATTGGAATTCAAAAAAGATAAAAAAGTCTTTAACAATTTTTGTTTAAGATCACGTTCTTCACCGAAAATCGGTATAGATTTCTAGGAAGAATTACAATTTCTGGAACAATTTTAGTTTATATTACTATTTTTCACCAGCACTTGGTAAGATTTTTTGTTTAAAATTACTATTATTAATAAAAATTCATCAGAAGTTAATATATCAGTTTCATTCAATCATCAGAAATATTGTCCTTACTTTTCTATTATATTATTTTAGATAAAGATAACATGAAATACGAAAATTGTCTATTAATATTAATACAAAAATTGCGTGCAACAAAGAAAAATCGCGTACGTAACTTATCTATATATTTTCTAGTTGATATATAAATACTCTCAATAGAGTTTTTTCAGAATCCAATTACGGAGGTTGGCTAGATTATCACCCTAGGAATTCTCTCATTGTACGGCGAATTTCGCACTCAATTTTTGCTCTAAAAACCACAAAGACGGGTATAAACCTCGATGGGATTACCACCAAATAATGCTATCTAGAAACAATAATATGTACCTAACTGCTAACGAGTCCACGTATACTTTAGCGGTTAACGTTTTCGCATTGTCGCGCCAGACCAAATACTCGTTTTTAATTAATTTCGTACAGATCCGTCCCCCTGATTATATTCGCTTGTAATAGCGAGTTGGTAATGCACTTTTTCGCAACCCGTGCAGATCGTCATTTTTAATGAGACAGTGATCGAGTGCAAACTGTCGGCATGAAATAATTACTAATAAACCACCGTTATGATAATAGTACACGATTTTCATTGAAAATAAATTTTTCTCTCAACAATAATTATTATTTTCACTTTAATCAAATCGCGTATTGACCACTGCAATCGTCATTATGCAATGTTGTTTTAAGCTGCGATTCGATTTTCATTTCTGCAAACAATCCTCTAATTATGTTTCACAAAACATTCGTTATTGAAAAGAAAGATTTAAAGTTGATTGAAAATATTTGCTTTGCCGCTTTATTTACATGAATATTTGTCTTTCATGTTTTCAGAATGTACCATGTTTGCATACATTTTCAAACCTTTTAAAAATCAAATAAGGTTATTCCGAGGGGAAAACAACTCTGGTAATCCACTGGACCGCTCGGTTATCAAAACTGATAACCGAACTGATAACTGGCAATCGGGTTTAATCGAGACTAATTCACTTGCAATCCAAACAAACCTAGTTCTCATCTGGAGTAATCCACTTTCTATCCTGAATAATCAAGAGTAATCAAGAGGAAATTTGTTGCAATAATCAATGGGCCTTTTTCCGTCAATTTCATAAATAAAGATAAATATTGATTAATTTTTGACATAGAATATAGAACATCCTTAACCTTCAAGTATGGACGTGCGGTCTCACAGACCGCACCATGCTCCTGATGTGTGCCCCCCCGCCCCCTTTTGGCCATCTTCAAGGCTGCCGTTATTAGTAGCTTCAGTTTTAGTTATGCTTTCATCAAGGTAGGTAGACAAAGTGTGCTCCTGTGTGTAATTGGTGAACAATATTAATTGAATGCTCGTAGGCGGTCCGTGAGACCGCACTTCCACGGTAGCGTCCCAACTTTATAATTCTGTTTCAATTCGTTTCAAGGTATTTAAAATGCATCATGTAAAACACAAACTTTAGCTTGCCCCGATTATCCCTCATTTGAGAAAAGGTGACAAATATGAATGGAAGTATAGACGTGCGGTCTGCCAGACCGCACTAGGTTTCTGATATGTAGAACCCTTCTCCGACTGGTGTACAAGATTTTCAATATTAAAAGTTGATAGCATTTATTAATTTCTTACTTATTCCAATGCTAATGAAAATATTTATTTTCTGTTTCAGGTGAGTTTGAATTACTTTTAAAGCTCTTTCATCAACGAGTGAGTAAACTATTTTTCGATGGGGAAACAACTCTGGTGATCCACTGGACCCTCGTTTATAAGGACTGGTAATTCGAAATGATTTAATTACTCCTGAGTAATCCACTTGTAATCTCGATAATTTTGAGTAATTCACATTAAAATTCATGTATCATGTTGAACTATTTCGTGAAAAATTAATTTACTTTTTGGGATATTCAACAATTTCTTTGAAAAGTTATTATTTTGGTTGAACATTCAACT
Source organism: Andricus coriarius (assembly GCA_932066315.1). Classification (NCBI taxonomy): domain Eukaryota; kingdom Metazoa; phylum Arthropoda; class Insecta; order Hymenoptera; family Cynipidae; genus Andricus; species Andricus coriarius. Next base: position 1,109 of record CAKNWT010094230.1, on the reverse strand, counting down.
GCTTTATTGAAAATTCATCTTTTTTAGTTGAAACTTCAATTGCTTGGTTAAAAATTAATCTTATCGCTTGAAAATTCATCTTTTGAAGTAAAAATAAAATACATTGGTTCAAATTTAACGATTCGGTTGAAAATTCGTTTTTCGTTGATGTATTTTGTTAGAAATTCATCTTTTTGGTAGAAGATTATTCTGTTTGCTTGAAAATGTATCTTCATTGGTTGAAAACTCGTTTCTTTTTGTTGTAAATTCATTGTTTCAACTGGAAAATTAACTATTCCGTTTTTGGAGATATATTTTTTTAAATTCAATATTCAAGTATTTGGTTGAAAATTAATGTATTTTGAGTAAAAAAAATCGATAGGAAATTAATCTTCTAAGTAGAACATTCAAATGTTTCATTAAAAGTTGAACTACTTTCTTACAAATTCATTTTTTGTGTGAAGATGCATCATTTTAGTTGCGAATTCAGGTCTTTGCAACAAAAGACAACAAATTTTTTGATAAACCGTTGTTCAAAAAAAAAAAAGAAGTATTCCATTAAAACATTCATTATTAAAGTTCCAATCTCATCTCTCTGGTAAGAAATCTTACTATTTTGTTAAAAATTCGGGTTTTTCGGTAGAAAATCCATTTTTTTAACGACAATGTTTCTATTCCATTTTTGGTTAAAAATTTATCTCTTTTAGTTAAATATTCAACTGTTTGGCTGAAAATGTATCTTTTTAGTTTAAAATTCAAGTAAATGGATAGAATTGGTATATTTGGTTGAAAATTAATGTTTTCGGTTGAAAATTAATTTTTTTAGATGAAAATTCAACGATTTGGTAAAAGTAATTTTCTCCATTAAAAATGCATCTGTTTTGTAAAAATTTCATCATATTAGTTAAAAATTCATCTCATTGGGTGAAGATTCAACTATTTTCATGAAAATTCCTACGTTTTTGGTAAAAAATTAATTTTTTTGTTGAAAATGTAACTATATTATTTTTGGTTAAAAATGTACACTCTTCAGTGGAAAATTCATGTATTTTGTTTTAAATTTTTCATTTACGGTAGAAAATTATGCTTCTCGATTGAAAATTTATATTTTTGGTTGAAAATTCAATTAT
>CAKNWT010094209.1:0-14218 GCA_932066315.1 Andricus coriarius | reverse complement strand
AATGTACTCCTCTTAATCTCGCTTACCACTATTTTCATCATAATTAGGGTTAGGACTAGTGGCAACAAATATTTTACTCGAATGCGAAATACCTTATCCAACAAATTTGTAGAAGCGAATTGTGTTGATTTGTTGATTTTCACCCACAAATGATATTAAATTTCCCGCCGAAACATAATTACGCCGCTTACCACTTGACGCCACCATTCACCTGTCAGCTCAGAAATTGAGGTTATATAGCAAGCAATGACATATTCAGTTCAATATCATTTAATAACACCATCATTTCGATTTCCTAATGGGCACGATCTGACTAAAATTAGTTGGTTAAATAAATATAGTTCCATTTTTCATCCCACTAGCGGTCAGAATAACATACCCTTACCATGCATACTATTAGCGGGCTAAATAAGATACCCACGTTATTCCTCCCGCAAGCGGTAAAAATAGCGACACCGAGGTGCAATCGCTATTTGTACCGCTAGCGGTACAAATAAGATACCCACACTATTTGTACCGCTAGCGGTACAAATAGCCACAACGTTATATTTTATTATAGATACTGATATTATAATTTTCACTGTGAAAACTAGAAAACTCTTTTTTTATGGTATCATTTTTTTTCGTGTCCTGCTTTTGAATATAACAACTTTATGCTGTTATTTTCAATGCAAAACAAACGAATCTGGGTTCCCACCAGTGTCATCATTTTAGTACCACTCGAGACTGTTTTTTCTGAGTCTTACTGTAATACCTGAATCTAGCCCTGAAATAATAATTTGTATCTACATTGCTAATATACACTGTGAAAAATAAAAAAATTATACCAGTTAGAATGGTAAAATTACCAACAAAAAATTGGTGCAATTTTACTACTCTGATTATGGGGTGGATACCACTTGCATGTTGGAAGTTCCAACCAATCTTGTAACTTTACCACTTTTAGACTGACACTATAGCAAGGCATTGAGAAGTACAGTTTCTGCTTGTGAATCTGTGACTATCAGAGTAGGTAAGAAATGGACCTACTTTCAGAGTGTTGAATTTGTTGACGCTGGTAAAAGTACAGAAACTGTTAAAAATTCCTTTTTCCAACGTAATCTAACGTGTTCAAATTTGATAATTGATAACGCGGCGTACTTGCGCAACTCTTAACGCAGTATAAGTAAAAGTAATTGTAAAGTTTCAAAGTTGCGGAGAATAGTGAAAAAAATGGTAAAATTACGATTATTTGTCAAAGAGTGTTTCAGAACGGTATAAATTATGGAAAGATTTATTTACAAAATTAAAAAATATATATAGTTAAAAGATGTATTTAGGAAAATAAATTTATGTATTTACATTCGTATAAATGTCAATTTATTTTTTTGATAATTACGTAGTATACCATCATTCACATTTCTCATGTAGATGCTAAAGTTACCGTGTTGAATAAAAACATGAATATTTATGGTTAGAATGCCATCACCTACAAATTCATAATGTTCATAATGCATTGTAATTTTACAGAATCTGTCTAGAAACTTACGTAACCTAAAAGTTGAATTCCATAATAAAAGTGGATATTCGTTATTGTCAGTGAAAACGTTACTTTGGGAGTAGGTAATAATCAGACCTACTCTGAAACTGGTAAAATTACCAGAAATTTTTTTTACAGTGTAGGCACATTATAATATATTATATAATAATATTACGGTTTCTCTCTCTGATCTTACACATATAAAATTAAATAGAAATTATATTGGGATGTATCACGAAAAGTGTACTTCCAATAAAGTAAGTAAATGAAATGATGTTTGACATTTAATTCAATTTTGGTTTTAAAACTTGTTGAAAAATGTTTTTAAACCTATTTTTTCAGCATTAAACTATTATTTTCAATAATAATACTTTAAAAAAAAACATTAGAAATATTTTCTTAAACTCTTCTCTAATTCAATTTGTTAGAAAAGGGTTAACTTATTATAATAATGATAGATTTATTCGCCGAAAATTTGATATAAACATTGTTTTCTATTTTTACTAAAATAATATTAGTTTGCGACAAATATTTTTTCCATTATTTACCTACTTTTTGTAATATTTAAAAATATTATAATTTTTTGTAAAAAGTTGTAGACAAAAGTTATTCCTTTTAAAAAAATGGAACTTTTTTCAGAATAAAATTTTTTTTTTGACATGTCAGTTTTGAAGAAAAGCCATTTATATGCATATTTTAACTTTAGTTTTTGCAAAATGCACATCATTTTTTAGACACATAATTTTTCTTTCGGGGACATTTTTTCGCCACCGAAATACAGCGAAATCAGGAAAAAATTTATTCCTATCTTGATGCGCGCGATTTTTACAGCTGCTGGCTCTTGATTGGAAATTTTCGCTGAAACTTTGGAGTGGAAATTTTAGCCCTAAATTGGACACAACTTTCGCACGAACTGCGATATTAACTTTATCCATGGTAAACATAAATGGCCCAGCATACTGTTTAATTTCCGTGAGCATAGGAAAGTGTGCTTCAAATATTCTTGGAGTAAAGTACGATGATGGAGGACACATTTTTCGCCAAATTCAAAATTTTCGGTTTTTGAATCTGTGATACTTCGATCATTTTAGAAGCACATCTTTTTCCTATATATGGTGTCTGCTGGCCGCCTAAATATAAAAAAAATCGAAATATTCTCGACCTGGGTAGTTGCGCGCACTTTCCACAACTACAGACCTTGGAGAGGACACTTGAATTGTAAAAGCGGTGACACGACTTTGAGATTGATTGATGAGTAAGGATGGGAGAGGAAAAGATATATACACTGGCATAGGCGGACGATATAGTGTTGATGGCAGAGGATGAAGAAGGGATGACGGGCTTAATTACAGGATTGGAGAAATAGTTAGATGGGAAAAAGTTGAATTTAAATATAGAAAAGACAAAGATAATGAGGTTTGGAAATGGAGGGGAAAGAAAGAAAGAATGGACTGGGAGATGGAAGGGAGTAAAGTTAGAAGAAGTAAAGGAGTTTAAATATTTGGGATATACCCTTAAAATGAATCGAGATCATAGAGCTCATATGAGAGAGATGATAAAAAAAGCGACAGGGATAATGAAACAGATATGGGGGATAGGAAAAAGAAGGTTCAAGAGTAGACTGGAGGGTGCCTGGATATATGGTGAGAGAAGAAGCACAGAGGAATAAATTAAGTACTAGAGCGGGTAAAAGAGCATGGCAATTTGAGACGAAGCTAAGGGAGGGGAGTTAGCGAAAAAGTGTTTGAAGGAGGTAGAAGAAAGGAGAGGGAGGGCGGTAGAACTAACAAGATGGGAAGAAGAAAGAAGGGAATTTTTTAGTGCTGGAGATATAGGAGAGGGGAATGGAGTAAGCTATGAGGAATTGGAGAGAAGGGACAGGGAAAGACAATTAATGGAAAGATCGGGAATGATTGACGAATTAAAATATAATAAATGGTATAAGATGATAAAAAAGGAAGGAGTACCAAAGTATTTAGAAAAGGGATGGGGAGAGAGAAGATGGACCAGAATAGCAAGATTTAGATTGGGAAACGAGGAATATGTGAATGGGAGGATGAAACATGGGAGCATTTGTGGGAAGGATGTAGGAGAGGAGTGGAAGACAAAGCAAGCTGGCAAGAGAATGTGTTAAAGATTCTAGGGGAGGATGGAATAGGTGAGGACTGGATGAGAGAGTTCGAGGTGGCTAGAGGGGTGAATGAGAAAGAATGAAAGAACGGTTGTTGAATAAATGAAAAAATGAATGGAAGTGAAGGAAAAAGGAAACGGAAGTCGCATACATTAGAAGCGTAAAGATCTGTAAGCAGTTATTTTTATGTAACAGTATAAGTGGATTAAGATGCGGATGCGCTCGCTTTCACTCGCTCACTCTCTGGCTCTCTCGCTTTCGATCGCTCGCTCACTCTACCGACAGTAAAATGGCGTTATATGAGTATAGAAGTAAGAAGATGGATATAAGAATTGATGTAAATAGTTGTAAATAATTCTAAATAGAAAGGATAAGATAATATAAAGTGTGTAGATGGTCTTGTAAGAAACGGAGGTCATGTAAACCCTTAGGGGACACATTATGAATAAAGAAGAAGACTTTGAGATTGTTTTGCTGAGTTATAAATCAAAGCACAATGTCAAATCAATGAAATTTCAGTAGCCTATGCTCCACTGAACTAGCAAGATTTTTCTCAGAATTTTCAAACATTGTGCAGAAAAACTGTGAGCATGCAAAGCATTATATTTGTAGCTGGTGACAAATATTACACAGGTATATTTTTGGGTTTTTGTCCAACTATTATATGTAATATCTTTTTATAAGGGTTTCTGTAATGACTGTAAACTTCTGTTTCTATTCCAGGGAGTTTGTCTGTGATTTTTCATGCAATTTAACTTGTATTTTAAGAGTAAGTTTGCCTATAATATCACGGTGACAGAAAAATGACACCTTCCGTGAAAACACCTATCGCCACGTCTCACGACCGTGAAATAGGTGGTTACAGGGCACGATGAAATCACAACGACAGGCCGGCGAAACCCTCGTGTGTCTAAAGGACACGAAGCGACCCAAGGATGACAGGTTTCTGCATCCATCCCACAAATGCCTTAGCATGTTTTTGGCACGTGGGTATGGCTTTGAGGTTACGAACCAGTGATAGTTTCGCACCTCCGACAGCAACGATCACAAGAACAATTACGTTAACCGAATATTTTGGGTACAGTCGTTTAAGATCTTGATACCTCTCCTCTTTTTCCTTCTCGAAGTCTTGGACAACAATATCAGGCCTCGAGTGTACAATGGAGAGTGCTGTCCGAAAATCGTAGTTCCAGAAAATTTGGCACTTCTTGTTTTGGACAATTGACCAACACCGTAAGAGCGAGAAGGATGGTAATAAAGCACTCTTAAGGCCGCATTACATCTGTAGAGATATGTCGTTTCCGCGTGAGTGGAACAGCCGGATAGTATGTGTCTAGGTACTCAGCGTGTGCATACCACGCTCTACATCTATCGCTGGGAACGTCTTGACGTAAAATGCGATCACGGTATACAAAGATGGAAATGACACCGTCCTGGCATGCGAAAATAAAAAACCCTCTGTACCTGACTTAAGTCCTGATGATCTGAGGAAAGTAAAAGTTTTCTCCTTCGACAAAAGCCTGCTCTTCTACATTTCTGTGAAAGTTTCCGTGTATTTTCATGTCGAGCAGCTGGTGGCGGCAGTCTTTAACCTCTTCTTTTTTTACTTCGGCTTTTAGAAGCCTCCGTGGCTCAGACGATAGCGCGTCAGACTTCCATGCAGGGGGTCTAGGGTTCGATCTCTGAGCCGGGTACCAATGGAAATGTTTCTATGTACTTCCACCGGGGCTTCGGTGGTTCGGAACCCACCATAAACTGTAGGTCCCTTCAGAAAAAGTTGGTACCTTACCAAGGATAAATGGGCTATGTCGAGGGCCTAACCTAGGGGGTCGAAGCTGATTTTGAGAAGACACGAAAATGAGTCAACGATCTTCTTGTGCTTGGGGCTCCTACAGGGAAACCACGCTCGATGGTCGCTGGACGACTTCGAGTAATAAACACACACACACATACACTTACATAACACACCAAGAGAGTGCTTCGAATCTGCGCATCTAACTGATGACCTCAGAGGGATCGCTGCGTACACCCTAGTCTGGCCGTATCCCCTCTTTGCGGCCTGCTAAGGAGGCTGCCGAATGGCAGAGTAGATGAGGCTCACTTTATCATGCAAAAAGGTCCGCGTAATTTACTGTGCGATAAGTATGCCCGGCACCTGAGAGGTATAATTTCAGAACGATTGTAACAACGAAACCTACCGAGATCGAAAAACACTCGGCGAAGATTGGCCGGATTCGGAGTACTGCTTTGAGAATAAACACGGGTGTGGCAGAATAACCTTCATAGCTTGAGCGCCGGGGGGCACCTCACGGGGCCCCCGCCCCCATTACAACTAAGTAACTACTTTGGCTTTTAGAAGTGAGGCCTCTAGATGGAGTATGTAATTCACTTTTCTCACTTTTGATGTTAAAATTCAGGCCAAGGGTCTCGGCCGCCTACTCCGCGGCTTTGTAAAGGAACGCTCCTTTGCCAATCATCTCGTGATTCCTGACCATTTTTAGGAGAGGATCTCTGCCATTTGCAACGATATAAGCTGTACTTACATTAGAACAATGCGGTTATGAAGACGCTGGAGATTCAGAAGTCCGCCATGAAGGCGTGAAATGTATAATCGCGGAACTGACGAATTGATATGCAAGCTTTTATGCATATACATGATCTTACGTGTGGTGACATCAAGGGCCTTAAGTTCGTTCTTCGTCCATTGAACCACTCCAAACGAGTAGAGTAGAACCGGGACGGCAAGCATGTTAGTCGCAGATACCTTGTTCAACGCCGACAGATTGGCAGACCAAATCTCTCGAAGAAGATGATTGTACCTGCTTGGGAAAGAATCTTTTACAGATGTTACGTCCTGTGTACGGTTTTGAGGCACGCCCAGGTATGTATAGGCCTCTCCAGTGTCAAGATGTCTAATAACGGATGTATCAACAAGCTCTGGGTCCTCGGGAACGACAGTAATCTTTCCTTTCATCAGATTAATCTTGGCACACTTCTCCAAGCCAAAGTCCATACCAATCTCTCCTGTGTACTTCTTGACGATATTTAGAGCAAGGTGAAGATTTCTTGCACCCGAAGCATAGATCTACAGGTCATCCATATAAAATACATGAGTGACCTTATGCTCGCGATGATTAATTTCGCCGCATATGTATCCAGGAGAATTGCGTAGTGCGAGAGAAAGAGGCAGATGTGTGATGCAAAAAAGCAGCGGGCTGATGGTATCGCCCTGAAAGACGCCCCTCTAGAAGGTACGTTGTTCGTCGTCACACGATAATTTTCAAATGAGATGATAGTAAATCTAGTTTTCCAAAGGGGCATCAATCTCTCTATGCATCTCACTATGTGTGGATGAACCTGCAAGCTTTCCAACAGATAGATGATAAGTCTATACGACATTGAATCGAAAGCTTTCCGGTAGTCAATCCAGGCCATTGACAGAACGCGCTGATGGGCTGCTGCGTCTTTGCAGACGCACCTGTCAATTAGCAGGTCAACTCGGCAGCCTACTACACCTTTTTTTCGAGTCACGTTGTTCGTACATCTCTCTCCACAAAGGCTCAATTCTTTCAAGCAAGTTATTGGCCTGCAGTTCTCTGGGTTAGACAAGTTGCCTTTTTTCGGTAGGAGTATAGTGCGTCCTAACACTAGCCATTGCAGAATGGACGTTTCCAAATTTAAATATGAGGTGAATATGCGGGCCAAACGTGGGTGTGCAGAAGTAAACTTCTTCCACCGGAAGTTCTTGACACCATCTCCACCTGCAGCTGAAAAGTTCTTCGTGCCCCTAAGTGCTTTTTTCACCCCTTCGTCAGTGATTGATCGACATTCCTCCTCTGATGTTATGAGGTTCTCACAAAGCTCCTTGAAGCGGATGAAATTATAAGTATTTCCTTTCAACTTCAATGCCTTCGGGATCTTGTATACCTCTCTCCAAAAAGTCTCTACCTCGTTGGGCTTGGGTGGATTTTTGACAGAAACAGGCAGATCGTTGAAGAGGCGCGACGGGGCAGCGAGAAACTGCTGATTCTCGCTGCCCCATCGCTCCTTCTTCAGTATTCTCCTCCTTGCGTCAGATAACACCCCTATTTTGTCAACAATATGCTGCTTGATTGTCGGCAGCTTTGTCTTGTTCAGTGTGTCATGGTAGATCCTCAGTTCTTGGGCGAACTTTCGAGCCCTTAAAAAAAAACACCACTTTGATATTCAAGTATTTTATGGCAAAAACATCAACTTTCTTTCCAGAATATTTGGAAAAAATAAATAGTGCTCTTCTACAAGAAAAAGTCAATTTTATTCTTGGCTTCGATAAATCAAGGTCAAGTTTTGAAATTTTCAAAAGTGACCAATCGAAAGGTTATGATGAAATCTATTGAAAACACCCAGGCTAAATTTGGTAAAATTACATATGAAAGCAGAAAATTTGACATAACAGGAAAATATTTTTTCGTAAAATTACCATCCAGTAGGACTACTTAGCCCAAGTATCAGCCTGGTCGGACATGTACGATTTTCGGGTATGTATATATATTTATATACTTATATATTATATATTTTTATTATTATTTTTACATATTTATATTTATATAGGTATATATTTTTTTTTCAATTTTTATAAATTAAATTAAATTTTAAAATTTTAAATTTATATTATTTTTTACTCTTGCGAAATGGATGCAGCAAGCTGTCATCCTTGGGTCGCTTCGTGTACTCAAAACACACAAGGGTTTCGGCGGCCTGTCGTTGTGATTTTATCGTGTCCTGTGACCACCCATGTCACGGTTGTGAGACGTGGCCATAAGTGTGATTTACCGCGGTCCTACTGGGAGCCGGTGTCATTTTTTAGATGATAGTTGCTCGCAGTGAGACCCTGCGGTGGTTGCTTAACCTTATTTTTTAATTATATATATATATATATATATGTGTGTGTGTGTGTGTGTGTGTGTGTGTGTGTGTGTGTGCATGTGTGTGTGACCGCGAAGAAAGGTACCTAATGCGCGGTAGCTACATTTTACAGGAGAAGCAATTGAAGAGGCGTTCCAATACAGGAACTCCATAAGAGGGCTTCACTTTGCAGATTAATATCAATTCGAATTTTTCAGATATAGGAATAATATTTTTTATTATCAAAGAGCAAATAAAAAGCTATCGATTGGTGTGAAAAACTAAAAATCGATTTTCTCCGCATTACGTCCCTTTCTTCGCGGACGGTCACACACACACATAAGTTCAGAAAGTAAAGAGCGTATTAATTGATTTTTACCTTCTTCTTGCTTCATTTTCTCCACTTCATCTTGACTTAAAAAGCTAAAAACCTTTTCTGCAACAATACACAAATTAATCAAATGTAATGGGCAATTATATTAAATATTTGAGGGAGACATGAGTAACTTAAATACCCACAAAAATAGTAATAATTTCTTTAAGTTTTCAAGTTTTTATAGGTTAGTTTTACTAAGAAACCACTGTTTTACCGTATGAATCAATTTAGATTCTTGAAGAGCTTTTCTCCGCAGTAATAAATGTTTCTCCTCAGACTTAAGAGATAGGAAAAGAACATGAAAACAGACGTCTCTGCACTCTTCTTTTTTGTAAAATTAAAAAAAATTAGGTTAGTAAAAAAAAGGTATTTTCATTTTGAAAACAGAAGAGTGCACAGACGTCTGCTTTAACGTTCTTTACATTTTCTCAATGCTTGAGCGAAAAATATTTATTATTGTGAAAAAAAACCTGAAGGAACTGATATGACTCATATGGTATTAATTTCACTTTAGCAAAGTTTTAAGAAAGCTTAATCAAAATGTAACAATTTTCACAACAACAAAACAGCAATTCTCGATTTCTAGGACAAATCCTACAAAAATAAAAAAATTGTGTCGGTGTTTATTCGATTACGCTATTTGAAGGAGGGAAAGAAGGAACTGTCTAGTGTGAGTAGCAAGTGAGCGTCAGTCTAAGTAAAAATTGACTTTGCTAATCAAACCCTTGGCCACTGGCTCGAAGACTGATGCGCTATCCACTGTGTAACGGAATCAGGTGATTAACCACATTCTGTGCTTGTTCACCAGCATCATCCAATGACATTAGCTAACTGCTACCTCAATCTAGTTTAGGCTTTGTGTGGAGAGGAGGAAATTATGCGACATGTACTGTGTACCAATGTACCGCGTTAAAATTTGTCTGTCTGTAGGGTTAAGTATCATTAACATTTCAGTGGATCAAATATTCATCGGTTTATCTCCTTTAATATTTTATGACAATTTCTCACCTGTTTTCGGAGAAGGTTTTAAATGCTCTTCCATAGCACTTTCAAATAATCTTTTTCTGTCACTAACCGACATTTTAGCAGCCGGTAAAGTTGGAGATGGAGTCGGCGATGGCTATACAAAAATATTTCCAGTTCAGTAAGCATCACGTTAAATGTACACAATGCCTTAAATTGTGCACAATGAAATTGAACAAAAATGACCCTAATCATAAACTCGTTGAAAAGTATAACTTTATTCATTATGATTTTTTTAAACTCAATTCAAGTGATTTCAATGATCCTATTAATATTTTTGGTTTGCACTCTTAAAATTGAGTTTTGAGCCTTCGTGGCAGGATAAACGCAAAGCGAATGGATTATTTTTCACTTTGCAATCCATATGTTAATTGTAAATAGTGTGAATACAACAACATTAATCCCCACTCTTTATAAGACTTTCCTCGCTTTTGAAACAGTGAGAAGATTGTAACAAAATTGTCGTAAAATAAAAATATCAAGTGGAGAATTAGTCTAAAATAATTATTATACATGTTTAAATTATATTTATTATTGACAAATCTAATTTGATTCTTCACTTACCTACATAATTAAATTGTTTCACATAAAATCTAATATAATTGAAACTTAACCAAATCTTTCTACTATGAATTTCATAAATTGATAAACTTCAACCTATTTAACAAGCGGCGTAAAGACAGATTTCATGAAAAAAGTAAGAACGAATATAGCTGACTTCACACCATAGCATACGCAGGACCACTCGCATATCAAATATTTTAGATTTCAAGACTTTAGAGAACTTCTCAAGATACCAAGTGTACTTGAGTAAGCTTCGTGATATATTAAAGAGAATTCCTCTAGAGACACGTACACTAAAAGTAATACAATTTTAACCCCGCATTGATGTTTTTATCGTTAGTAATGGGTTTAATGAGCCATTATTAGTCCCTTGCATCACCTACAGTTTTTATTTTATTTTAGTATCCTTAGAGATCTTTAAGGGAGAGTTGAGACACGTTTCCCCCTTCAATTGTCGAGGCTGAACCGGAACCTTGATATTTTAATGGGATGCGAAAAGTTTGAAATGTATTATTTTTTATTATTTCTTTGATTATACAACAATTTTAAAGTATACATGTTCAAAAATAAATATTATTACCTTCCCAATAATTTACAATGTTCTTTTAATCGGTGTTTCTATTCTGTATTAAATCCTGTTGCAACTAAAATTGTGATTTGAAAACCGTACCAACTAGAATAAATCCAAATCAATAAAAGGTTAACTAGTTCCGGTACAGCAGCACCAATCAGAATTGGAGTAACTCGTCTCTCAACTTTTCCTTGAGGATCTCTAATCATTCTGAAAGTAAAATTCACAAGATGGTGGTGCTTTAATCAGGTAATCCGGCTTGTTCATTCTATTACATTAAAAAAAAGAGTCGAAATAATTTTTTTTTTTTTTTTAATGGAGGAAATGATTTTTTTTTGTGCGTTCGGCTTAGAGTTTTCTATATGTAATTTAATACATTTTTTCCTCTTGCAAATTACAAAAGCACCAAAGTGTAAACAACTCATTCGTATTCAGACTTTATGTTTGCCCTAATTTTTATCATTGAAAATCACAATATTATTTCATATTTTATTCATTCATAATTTTAATGACTTGCACCTTAAAAAAATTAAATTATCGAATAGAGAATTTGATAGCTTAAAATATACATCTAAAACTTCCATTTTATTAATATTAAACTACATGTTTCTATGAATGTTCCTGTTTATGTTTGTAAATAGCGTGACGTTTTTTATCATTTTTACACTTTCTTCAATTCAATGGAAAAGCCGGAATACTTGATCGGAGTGCCACATCGTGGATTAGTTCACTTTTCTGATGCTAATAGAAACTACTACTACATATACATGTACGGTTGATGCAAGCATCTGGTTATTAGTAATTTAAGACATGCTAGTAAAACCCACCTCCTCAACCTGAATAAGTCCATCAACAGAGCGTGCAATCTGTCGGTTGCTAAAAGACAGCCAAGTATTGTCCCCAGTGTATTCAGGGCTGGTCAAGGGTGTTGGAGGAAGGCGAAAACGGGAGCGCATATTTGGTAGAGGATTTTTGATTATGCCTTTCTTAAAAGATTGCGTTTGATCCCGGCTGTTAGTTTTATCATGCACGATTACAGGACGCTCTATTGAAATACAAGGCGACCGTTCACTGCTTGACTGTGACACGTCTTCGACATTATGATTTTTTGAAGATATTGGAAGTGTGGAGAAAGTGATGCTACGTTTGGGATTGTTTTTTTTTTTTTTCTTTGGATAAGGTAGACTTAGAGAGCTTGTAACATGATCAAGATTTGTTGTGGTAGCTTGAAGTAGTGAGAGAGCAGAAATTGAAGAAGTTGAGGAAAAAGGTGTATCCACTGATGTTCCGACATCCAATTGTTTGTCTAGTGGTAGCTGGGTAAATAAAATGAAAAATTAGATATTAGTTATCAAAATCCATGAAAGATGAGATACCTTGACGAAAAAACAGATTTTCAAAATAAAATTATAAGCTCTAAGTAGATTAAAACAAATTATTCTGCGCTTACAAGCATATACGTAATTGTACACACTTCTTTTTACCAAACATGATTCTTAGATTCTGTGATTTATTATAATAATTTTAATTTCTTGAAATGATGACTTTTTAAAAGATTATAAATTAAGCATAAAGAGAATGAAAAATTACATGCTTCAGACCAAATTTTTATTTGGTTTGAAGTATGTAATTTTTAATTCTTTTCATACCTTATTTATACATGGATTTTTAACTCAAGAACAACAACGTATGGGTGGAATCCCACCAAAGCTCTGATTACTTTAAGCTGCACATGCGTGAATATTTCTTATCACCTTCTCCTTCCCAGTACCCTCAAATTCAGTCTTGTTCTAGCCTTTGCAGGTTCAGCAGGACAGGAAAGGCTATTCATTTTGCGAAAAATGTCGTAAATGTTTAAATTGTGAGCATAAAAAAGTGATTTGCTATGCCTGCCTAAATGCTGATGATCTTCCAGAATAATTCGATTGAGAAATATGATACCTACTTTTTTTAACAAAAATTTGCTTGTCACAAAAGGAAAATTTTGTATACTTATTTTATTTTTATTTTGAAGAGTTTTTTACAAGAAAAGTTTTGTATTTTATTTTGTTAGTTTATGAAAAAATTTGTTTCTGGTATTATTTGTTACCAAGCATTATTTGTAATAAAAATTTTCATTGAAAGACAATATTTTATTACTCTGAAATAGATTCCCAACCATGTCTCCAGATCAGAATTTCAAATTCATCACAAATAACAGGAAATATTAACTTGGGTTGGATCCCACCCCACGTCGTTAGTAGTGTTCTGAAAGTTTACCTTGTTGTTCTTGGGCTAGTATTATTTGTTACCAAGCATTATTTGCAATAAAAATTTGCATTGAAAAACAATATTTCATTACTCTGAAATGGATTCCCTACCTTCTCTCCCGTTCAGAATTTCAAATTCATCACAAATAACAGGAAATATTAACTTTTTTTGGATCCCACCCCACGTTGTTAGTAGTGTTTTGAAAGTTCACGTTGTTGTTCTGGGGTTAAAAAAAATTTTCTTTCAAAGAAATATTCAACAAAACTGATTGACAAAAAGTCAGGTTGCTCATCGTAAAAATAAAATTAATTATAGTCAAAATTATTATTTAAATGTTATAAACTCAGTTGAGAAAATAAAAACATGCATCAAATTATAATTGAAGAATTACTATAATTTATGTTTCAAACCCAGATTTATTTTTAAAGCTACATTCCATAAAAAATCTACATAAGTAAAGAATCAAACGTGGTTTCGCGCAATCAGAATACTTAAATTACCATTAAAGGAACATAGAATTCGGTATGTTGCAATTGCATGATTATTTCTATATATCGCATTCGATTTTTAATAACTATTATATTTTCTTTTACAGTTTAAACATTAAGGGCGTTTTTTTCCAAAATTATTTCAAATTTGTACCATTAAGGTCACGTAAGAATAATGATGAGGTGCGTGGTCTTCGACAAAACGATTGCATAAAGCATGCAGGTATTGCGAAGGAACAAATGCAATCATTTTATCAAACTATCTCAATACAAAATACTGAACACATTACATCCAGTGTTCGCTTACATATTGATCAAGTTAAATTTTAATGCCATGTCTTCTGATCTCGTAGATAGATATATAACATTTTATAATTTATAATATATATATATATATATATATATATATATA
>CAKNWT010094208.1:0-10551 GCA_932066315.1 Andricus coriarius | reverse complement strand
TGGCTAGCTGTTTGATTGGTGAGATCTGCCTGACCATCTCGCAGCTCACCATCACCACCGTCCCGCATGCTGTGGCCCTCAGCGGTGGCTCCAAGGGCGCCCCGACGATCCTCGGGAAGCGTTTCAATATCTTCAGTATACTCTCCATGATAATTATGGGTTTTGGTATTCCTCTTAGTCACCTTCCTCTTCGTTCTCTGTCTGTCTGGCCTGGGAAACCCTGTCAGTAGCAATGCCAACATAGCCATCAAATTCATGAGAGGAAAGATTAAGAAAGATTAAGCCGTTTCCCTTTCGGGGTAGGCGTGAATTGCTCGGTTGGAAAATAGTAGTATGTGGATCGGTATATAGGTATAGGGTATATAGGTATATAGGTGAAAGGTATAGATATTTTAGGTTGATCTAGAGCGCTCCCGTTATTTATTTAAACAACACGTTCATTCTGCGACACTGCTCCGACCCAGGTTGCTGATCAATCTCTCTAGCGATCACCCCACGTGGAAAGCCTCATAAAATTGTTATGTGTGGTTCCCCACTGGGGCCCATTAGCATCCAAGGTCTTTGTTTCAGGCATCATTCACTCTACTCACATTCTTTTTATAAACTATCTGTCGCCAAACTTTTCTATTCTGGCATACTCGCCCGACTTCCTCTACGTTCATGCATCTTTTTATGTAAGTTCTCCTGTTTTCATGGCTTCTTATGTCTCTTCGGATTAATGTCTCATTTACAGACTCTATCCATGCTTTCGGCGGTCTACCTCTGGGCCTTGTGCCATTTACTTCACCTTTATACACCTGTTTGGTCAGTCGTTCATCTTTCATTCTTTCAAGATGTCCTTACCACCTTGACTGATTTCTTTCCCATATATTTACTAGTGTCTCCCCCGTACCGCATTCTTTCAGGATCTACTCGTTTCGGACTTTGTCCATCAGTGTTTTCCCGCATATTGTGCGCAGAGCTTTCATGCCAATCGCGTTAAGTTTACTTATGTCCTTTTCTTGAAATGTACATGTCTCGCTACCGTATAGTACATCCGGTACAATTTAAGTTTTATATACGGTCAATTTAGTTTCTTTTGATTTGTTTTTATCTCTGAGAATGGACCCTGCTCTACCGATAGCCTTCTTACCCTCGTTAATGCGTCTATCTAACTCCCCATATATTTTTTCGTCGCTAGTGAATAGGCTACCCAGATATACGTATTTGTCAACTTGCTCTAATCTCTCATCATTCAGGAAAATGTTGCACATTGTTTTCTCACTTTTTCCTTCAAACACCATTACCTTTGTTTTATTTACGTTAATTTTGAGACCCATGTTCTTCATGCTTGTATTAAGTTTGTTCATCATTATTTACAAGTCTTCGATTGACTCTGCCATAACAATCTTGTCATCTGCGAAAGCTAAACCACGTACGTTCACCGTTTCGAGATCTACACATTCTTCATCGAAGAGGGCCATTCTTAGACACTTGTCCATAAATATGATAAATAGCCATGAGGACATAACGTATCCTTGTCTAACACCCTGAATAATATCGAACCATTCACTAGTTTCCCATTAACCCTTACACTCGCTTTACTGCCTGCATATATTGTTTGTATTGCTTGTAGGAGCCATCCATGGACTCCGTACTCTTTAAGGACTTCCCAAAGTTTACTTCTATTTACCTATATTATGTTTATTAATCGCAGATGACTGCTAAAGTTCTTTTTAACTAATTTTTCTAGTAAGTAATTAAAAGTAATGTATATATAAAATGTAATATATACGCTCCTAATGGCGAACTCATAAACTTGAGATATTAAATTTAATAAACGTTGGTATATTAAATATAACTTTGCGGGATGGGGGGGGGGGGGTGTACAGAGTTTAAGACCATACTACTCTAATGAAAAAAAAGTTTTGGCGGACCAGACTAGTGATCTCTTATATTTGAATATACAGCCCCCCACCCCCTCCCGCGATTCGGATTCAGCGACACAAAATCCATAAGAATTGACTAGTGTGGTCAGCCGGAACATCCACTTTTTCGGCGGGATATTAGGGTCTTAAATTCTGTACACCCCCTCCCGCCCCGCAGAGTGGTTGGCCCAGCTGACCAAACTAGACAATTTCTATGTACTTTTGGCCGCTGATTCCGAATTACGGTTATAATCGCAAAACTAAGTCGCGTTTTTTTCTAACATGTTTTAGGATGTTAAAAATGTCCAAAAAACTATGTTTTTTGAGGTTAGAAGAAAAACGAGACCTGGTGACGGAATGCTGACCACAGATTTGAATTCAGCGACTCGAAATCGATAGGAATTGACTAGTCTAGTCCATCGGAACTCATACTATTTTTTTCTGGGGTTGTGTTATTGTTTAAAGTATATCCAATGATAGCAATACGCACGGGGCAAAAGCGAATGCGTGAAGTCTGGAACAGTACAGTTTCGGACACTTTAAAATTCTAGGAGTTAAAAGTGCCTAAAATTGAAATGTCTACCAATTCCCACCGCTCACTTCCACAGAAACGGATACTTTCAGTAGGGAAAACAGGCATAAAAAACGTGTAGAACATGCTTGAGTTACATAAAATTATGTCTCAAAAATATTTTTTGCACGACCCAGTAGAACATAAGGTACATCAAGTATGACGTGTAGCACGAGCGAATATATGGACTTCCTGCCTCGCGTAAAGCGCTACCCTAGCTGCGCTCGTGCAGCACAATTCACAATCGTCAAGAAGCCCCTATTTTTGCACCCTTGTCATACAAATAACTATTCTTCACAATAAATTATTCCGTTCAAGCCAGTTACATAAGGGAGGACTCCTTGCAGTAGATAATCATTAATTAAAAATATTCAAGTATATAAATTAATTATTTTAATTTAATTAAGAGTTCACATACTATACGTGTTAATAAATTTGAAATAAAGTGAGTTATTTCCAATATGTGTGTGCTTTTAATTAATGATTATCTACTGTAATTTACATTATTCACTGTAGGGAAATGTCCCCTATTTATTAAAAAATAATTAGAAAATGATGAATTTTATAGTAAAAAACAAATTCTAAATCAAACCCTCTATATATTTCAGAATCTCATTGACAATGGAATGGGTTCAAAGAATAACTTAGTATCAGTTAGAAAATCGGACTTCGAAGTCTTCCAAGCTCTTGCTAAGGACAGTGAAGGAATTATCAGTACTGCTCAAACAGAGTACGGCCAAGAAGTTCCGCCGCATAAGCCTTGGGAAAAAGCAGCAGGACCTCCGATCCTGCCACCTCACTTATTGCAAGTTATTCTTAATAAAGATACGCCTTTATCCGTAAGTAGCCACTATAAACTATGAAATCGTTGTAAACGATAATACGTTTTAATGTAATAACGGCAATTGTGATTAATATATTTTCAGTGTGAACCCACACTCCTGCCTGAGCCAAACCACGTCATGTTAAATCACCTGTATGCCCTAAGTATCAAAGATAGCGTAATGGTCCTGTCGGCTACGCACCGCTATCGAAAAAAATACGTCACTACGCTCTTATATAAACCAATTTAAATTCACTCCCGTTTGGATCCGTGGAAAAAGCTTGGGGCAGATAATCTCAGTGCAGTCGATCTCTTTCATTTCATCTAAATAAATTATACACTGCTGCATTACAAAGTATTGCCATATTCCCTGTTTGGATGAAACTCGATTGCACTGCTGCACTGCCTTGCATCAAAGCAATTACATGTCAAATCGTCTAAAGAATTTCATCAGTTGTTAGTATCGTTGATGAAAATTCTAATATCAGTTCTCTTAGGAATTGCAACAAAACCCCTAAAATAATTTTTGAACAATTCAAAAAACGTAGATGTTCAAAAATGAAAATTTTGGTCCTTTTTTTACTTTCATAACTTTAGTTTGCTTCATAACTTTAATTATTCACAATAAGACGCAGTTTTAATGAAATGTTTTTTGAAAAAAAATTTCAAAGAATTTTTGATTTTCTTTCATTTATTATTATAGATACGTTGCAATCTCCTCTGAAAGTCCTCTAAATATAAAAATGGGATCTCTCTTAGTTTTCGAGAAATAATTAAGAACGTACACCGTGGCATGGCGTGCCCAGAGCCCAAGAGTCTGACCTCTGAAGTTCTTGCATACGAGTATAAGATTCGTCTATTATTTACATGTTTTTTCACATCCTGTGCATCGCAGAGGGCTAAAGTGAAAAAGTCCATGACAAAATCGTAGAACTTTTGATAGCATTGAACTAAAAGGATGAATGTTTTTGGGATTTGCAGATGAATAACTGCAGAATAGAGGGAAAATATGGAGAAGCTTAAAAAAAAAATTTTAATCTTTAAAATCTAGGTTAAATTCGACATTTTTTGACAAAAATTTGTATTATTGAATGCCATGGGCGCTGCCCATATTTTGCAATAGATTTTTTCATGCCGAATCCCAATCTGGGCTTTAAATCAGCCAAGGACTTCCTGTTTTCGATAAAAATGTGATTGCATCTTTTATTTTAAACCTTCATGGCGTGAATGATTTCCGCGTAAGTAAATTTGACTATTCGAAGGGAGATCCCATTTTTATATTTAAGAGGCTTTTTAGGTGACATTGTAAGATATCTATACAAAAAATTAGAAAAAACTCAAAACTGAATTTTTTTCAAAAATGCAGTTTAAAAATTTGTTTTTGAAAAATCCAAAAAGATTTTGAAATTTTGTTTGTTAATAAAATATTTATTCAAAACTCCTTATTAGAAATAATTAAAAAAAACATTTTAATGTCATCAAAATCATCAAAGTTATGACAAAAATTTGCAATTTTGAGTATCTCTTAGGTTTTTGAATTTTTCAAACATTATTTTAGGGTTTTTCTATCAACACATAAGAGAACCGATACTAGAATTTTCATGAAAATTACTAACAATATATGTAAATTATGGAGAGATGTTAGATTCCAAGTTTTTTTTTTACGTTTTTTTACGATGAAAGTCTTCAGATGATTTGACATGGAATTATTCATTAGTTTAGTAACAAACAACCCCATCATGCAAAGACTTAGTTTGCCTTGAAAAACGTTCACATCTTCATTACTGTGAGAGGACGCCTGTTACCAACGAAGTAACCTGAAGTTTTTAGGTAAGGTAGGGGATTAACAATAATTTTAGCGATTATGGAACGTTGACTGTACCAGGCTTCCCGAGCTGCAGCACATTTGCTTACGTTAAAGTTCGACTAGGAGTTTTTTGTAAAAAAAAAGGACCGACGGCGCCACTTTTTCCCACATGTAAACACGTTTGTGAGTTCAGACGAGGGACAACATACGCGTACTGGAAACCGGGTGCAAATGCATAATACTTTAAAATTGGTAAAAAGTAATTCCCTTGTTTTTTTATATACGCGAATAACTCAATTTCCGTGAGAAACTTTATTTCTCACCTGCCAATCAAAATAAAACATTGAAAAACAATCTCCATTGATAATTCGTTTGGAAAAGAAATCTAGTCATCCATAAATTATTGCTGATGAACAATCGATATTTGTTTTTTGCTAATTCATCCGTCATTTTTGTACAAATAGTCTTCCAATGTGAAATACCAGTTTTAAATTGTTAATATCCTCCAAAATTTATTAATTCAAGCATTTCCCTTTACAAAATGAAAGTTTAAGAATACGTGAAAAACATCACATTTTCTTTGAATTAGTTTTAATTTCTTTGTACACTAGAAATTACTTTCTTCAAAATCATTCTTGGACAGCTTCCAGCACTAAAAGCTCTTTGCTTTTAATTACTTTCTACGAATGTTCAAGTATTATTCATTTGCACACGTTCTTAGGTACATTTGCGTGGTGAATCATCTGTCCTCACCGACGTAGAAAAGTGGCGGCCTTGGTTTTTTTTTCCAATAAACTCCTAGCCAAAGTTTAATGCAAGCAAATGCATCGCAGCTTCGGGACTCTGCACTGTACCTGAAGTGATTGTAAAATATTGTAATTATCAATGCGAATACTGTATTTATAAAAGCCAAATATTTTGAATCGAGACACTTTCAAGCAAGATTTTTGCATGTACATACATACAGATAGAAGTACTAGATACTATATATGTAGATAGAACCGCATTGTAATCGCATAATACGAGTGCTGTAGATTTTTCTTTTATGGCTAAAGTAGTGAATAAATCTTTGAAACATTTAGAGGAATAAACTGATGGAGTAAGAAATTAATGAAGAACTTGAATTTTAACTCTAATAAGTCTCTGCATGCTGCAGTGATTTGCTTAAATACGCTTTTGTTTTCATGCCATAAAATAAGAACCATTCCCCATGAAAGGAAAATTTTAATCGTAATTTTATATTAATTTACCCTTTCGCTGCACGTGGAATATATCACGCTAAAATGTAATAAATCAAAAATATGAAAATAATTGGTATATTTATGTAGTTTATAATTTCTTCAGTTTTAGCTTGAATTCTTCTTTATGTATTGTGATGAGTTGCGTTTCATTATTGAAAATAGTATTATAATTACTATTACAGGCATATTTCCGTTATTAATACTTTTTTGGTTACTCTAAATCTCTAGCAGTCTGTTTTATTCAGCGGTAAAAAGGTCCAAGTTTTCGTGTTTTAGATTTAGAATACTTCTTCAAAATAACACCAAAAAATGTCAACGTATGTGGATCGAGAATAATAGGATTCAGTTTTCAACAAATAAAAAACTATGCTGGTAATAAGTCTTTCTTCTGTTATTTTCGTTCGCATTACGAAAGACCTATATTGTTTAGAAAATTTTTTTAGAATTAGATTTCGAAATTTTTTTTTCAACTTGTTCTGGGGTTAAAAAGAACCCGGTTTTCCATCATAGTCACGGACTAAGTCAAGTGACCATGTATCACTAGTACTGAGCATCACTGCATTTGTTTTCTATTGTTCTTTTATTTTTGTTTATAACGTCAAATATAAACATTTTTTAAAAAAACCGAGACTTCACAACAAAAGAGACCAATATTTAGATGAGGTATGCAAAATATCAGACAAAAATATTCAAACGTGCGGCTGGAAACTAGAAATCCGTTTTATAATGCTGATAAATCCCCTTAAACCGATGTTCTCGCGTTTGCCCGGGGCCATTGCCTGGTCGTCGCCTCGGTTCGGTCCTATTGCTACTTCCAACTGAACCATGGCCTCCATCCGAGAGAGGCCTATTGTGGGTGGCACTGCGCGATAATGGTGACGTAACCGCATAATTCGTTGCATTGAGGTATACTCTAACAACTACATTTTTTAAATGTAAAAAAATAATTAAAAACATTAAGTATACAGAGTCTACAGTTGGAATTGCAATCGTAAGTGATTACAGACTGTAATGCATATAACTATGTTCCTTAACCTTAATCCTTTCGCGTGGGCGGTCGAGTGACCGCCGTTTAGGAATTTTGAATGTCGCGCTCACCCGTGAGCTTTGAGTGATGTGGGAGGGGTATGTATTCTTTAGTTACACTTGCGACCGCTATTTACAGCAATTTCCGCTATTTCGGGCCAAAAGTTCCTTTTTTTGTGCCACCTACTCGTAAGTTGATTATATTGTAGTTTCAAGTTACAAGTGTCAAGGTATGTACTTTTTTCAAGTGGTCTTTTTTTGAAGTATAAATTATACTTGAGTATATTCTAGTTTTATTCTATTTTAATTGAACGAAATTATAGTTTTGCCGAAAAAAAGTTGAACAAAAAATTATTTTCAAGGTAGAATCTATATTATGTTGATGGCTAACTATACGTCGTTTAAATAAATAATTTTGATAAAAAAGGTGTTTGCCAAGTTGTATCAGAGTTTCTTTGCTTTCATGGCAATAAATAATTCACAAAAAGTAGAGAAAACAGCATGGTAATAATGAAAAACGTGGGCGGTCAACTGACCGCCCGCGCGATCGCTCGTGTGACTCAAGTTGGCGCGAACGCATGAAGGTTAAAGGGCTAATTAGACCTAGGGACTTTTGTGAAATAAATTACAACTATAATTGCACGTAAGATCAATTAATATTTAGATTTTCCGAAACAGAATTTGTAAGCTTTTGGATTTAAAAATATATTCACTCTCATTTAACGTTCAAAACTGAACAATTTTAAATTTTAAGTCCATTTTTTGACGAAATTGAGTTTTCTTCCAAAATCATACTTTCTCGCTTGTTTACAACTATTCAGTGAAAAAATTAAGGTTTTGAACTTGTTTACCCTAAAATTTAGTATTAAAATATATTGAAATATTTTAAAATTTCAAAGAATTAAAACTAAAAGAATTAATTACACTAATACTACAAATGTTCCTTTTTTCTTTTAAATAGTATTATTTGTTTATAAAATAAATAAAAATATGTATTCCAGATGATTTTCTTAACGATTTATATACTATTTTTATTCATAAGACCAGGAAAAACTAAACGGGCCAAGTCCATCGCCATTTGCATTGGATTATTACATCCACCTTAAACAAAATAATTTACTTGATCACTAGTAAATTGTTCCTCTATAAAGTTTGTTTGGTTCTCATGTAAAATTTGGTTGATTGGACGTAGCATCGTTTAGCTTTCCCGGCTTTTCAATTAAAGTATTAAAAGTGTTTGATTTTCAACACTTCATTCACAATTTTTCATCTGTTAAGCTTTTCAATATTTATAAAGTTTCAATCAGAAGCGATTCATATTTTGAGCGGCTTTAACATTTTGTTTTTTGAAATTATGGCTTCAGATTCAGAATCACCGCCCTCGAAAACCATATATAAGTGTCCTTGGAATTTATCGTTGCACATTTTATTGCGTTTTCTGACTTGGCCACGGAACCGGGTCTCCTGGCCCACTATGGCAATCTCTGGCAGATATATTAGCTTCATATGTTGCCATATGAAGGGAATCTGAAAATGTTTGTCAAAACATTTTTTGACAGACAACCGCAAAATTGAATATTAATTACTTGAAAATAATATTAAGACCAATAAAAATATGAAATGGATTGAAGAAAGACATAAATTAAGACATTAATGTTTCGGTTTCGATTCCTTTGGTTCGGTTTCGGTTTCAATTCCTTTGGAATAGAACTGAAGGGCCTATGACAAAGCCACCGAACGCGTCCTCGGGTTGCGGATAGAGGGTCCCTGTACCAAGGGTTTCTGCTGAATATGGTTACAATAATTAATAAGCAGTCCCGGACAATTGTCCAGGGATGGTCCCGAAGCAATAACCCCTAAGCGGAGGCGTGACAACCGTGCCGAAAGCTGAATGGCACCTGGGTGAGGTGTCATAAACGGGGACTCTGTGATATCGGGCGACCTCTCAGAGTATGCAGCTTTATCCTTGCATACGGGGCTCTACAAGGATGGACGAACCCTTTCCCTAGCTGCTCGCGGGAACAACAATGACGCCACCAAAACACCCAAAAGTTGTAAATGCGATTCAAAACGATCGAAAGCGCAGAGCACCCGACAATGGGTCGGCGAACAATGCCGATAATCCTGTTGATAAACTTGCTAGACTGCTACGATGCCAGCATTATCCCCATTCATCGAGACCACCAAAGCCCAACGAGGTAGAGACTTTTTGGAGAGAGGTATACAAGATCCCGAAAACACTAGAGTTGAAAGAAAATACTGACAATATCATTCGCTTCAAGGAATTTTGCGACAACCTCATAAAATCTGAGGATGAATGTCCATCAATCACTGCCGAAGAGGTGAAAAAAGCTCTGAGAGGAACGAGGAACTTTTCCGGTGCTGGACCAGATTGTATCAAGAACTTCTGGTGGAAGAAGTTTACTTCTACACAACAACATTTGGCCCGCACATTCACCTCATTTTTAAAGTCATAGACACCCATTCCGCAGTGGCTGGTGTTAGGACGCACTATACTCCTACCGAAAAAAGGCAACTTGTCCAACCCAGAGAATTACAGGCCAATAACTTGTTTGAACACACTGTATAAGATCTTTACAGCTGTCCTAAACAACAGGATTGATCGGCGAATTGAGCCTGTGTGGCGTGAGATGTTTCGTACATCTCACGCCACACAGGCTGTCTAGAGAACCTGCTAATTGACAGGTGTGTCTGCAAAGACGCTGCAGCCCATCAACGCGTCCTGTCAATGGCCTGGATTGACTACCGGAAAGCTTTCGATTCAACCTCTCATAGACTTATCATCTGTCTGTTGGAAAGCTTGAAGGTGCATCCATACATAGTGAGATGCATAGAGACATTAATGCCTCTTTGGAAAACTAGATTTACTATCTCATCTGGAAATTATCGTGTGACAACAAACAACGTCACCTTCCAGAGGGGCGTCTTTCAGAACGAAACCATGAGCCCTTTACTTTTTTGCATTACACTTCTGCCTCTATCTCTCGCACTACGAAATTCTTCTGGATACCTCTGTGGCGACACTAACCAGCGCGAGCATAAGGTCACTTATGTATTTTATATGGATGACCTGAAGCTCTATGCCTCTGGTAAAGGCAAACTTCAAACTGCCATAAATATCGTCGCGAAGTACACAGGAGAGATTGGGATGGACT
>CAKNWT010094199.1:0-14891 GCA_932066315.1 Andricus coriarius | reverse complement strand
ACTGGCATGAGACAGAAATGATAATGGTGTTCAGTGCAGACTGCCAGTATTGGTACTAAACTGTCGGCCTTCACGATTGCCAACTTTGATTTCAGACATGATGAGGCTTGTATTGGACTGCAAAAAATTTTTTCAGATCGAAGTAAGTTTAATTTTTAAAACACATAAACTGAATACATATTTTAATTCTTCGAAAAGAAACTAAACGGCATTCTCTTATTCAAGAAGTAAACATTCTACCTTTTGTCTTTAGACATGAAAAAATGGTGCCTTTTCAAAGAAATGTCAAAAACATCTTCGACAAATATGTTTGCCTAAATGACAAAACGCAACATAAAATTCAATCGGCATGTGAACACATAACCAATGATCATAATTTTCAACAGGAACAAACATACTGATTGGTCACACTTACGTTTGCGGGAAAAGTTCAAATGCGAAACCGCCTAGTTTTGACATTTGAAACGATAAACAATAATAATAATAGGGATGTGGCGACCCCATCGCCCGAGAGTTCCGGCTCTTGCAGTCAGCCACGTTGCTTTGGGCTAAGTCGTCATTTTTAATGATCTGATATTCTTAAATTTTTCGGAAGTACATTTTGAACATGCGAAAGCTTTTCTATGCTGAAAAAATTATGTGCAGAGCTCCTAGACTTCTTTCATTTTCAGGTGCTTATGCACAAATTAATTTTTCCCACAGAAATTCAACAAATAATCTAAATAAATTGTGAGAATTAGTCATATTATGCGGATTAAGAAAAAAATAACATTTATGGCTTTTCCAAATCCGCAATAAAAAAATTATTTTCTTTTATTTCAACTTCGCCCAACCGCAAGATATTAATTATTATTCAAAAATTTTAAAAGATTCCAAACGATTTCACAGTATTTTAAAATTTCACGTAGATTTTGTATACACTAAGAGGCTTTCTGGAATTCACCAAGATTGCCAAATATTTAAAGATTTAATAAACATTTGAAATATTGTAATATTTTCAAATTATTACAAAATATTTGAAAAAGATTTCACAAGTGTTTCAAAGAATTCATAAACTTTTTAAAAGATTTCTAAAAATTTCACAAAGATTTCAAAGATTTTGCTAAAATTTCAAAAGATTTCACAGAAATTTCAAGATTTCCCATAGATTTTGCATACTCTAAAAGAGTTCAAGGAATTCACAAACATTTCCAAATATTTTAATATGTGCTCGATTCTTTAAACTACAAATTACTTGAAAATCTACCTATCTTTTAACATTTCTGTTTCATATATTCTGTTGTTATAATTTGCAAAATAAATGAATAATAAGAGCAAAACAAAATACTAATAGCGTGTATTTGAATCTTCGAAAAAATTGTAACATAGTCCTGCTTGATATCAAATTATTCATTAATAGACAAACAAGTATAATATGTAATCATATTTCGCCTTTAACTATTCATTAAAGAACGCTAATAGCATTAACGCGTCAGAGTGGCAAAAGAACGCTCCAGCGAGCTGTCCGCTCTACTAGCGTACATGTGTCGCATTCCTCGGAAAAATCAAGGCGATAAGGAGGAAGGGATGAGGAAGAATGCGACGAGGCAAAACGAGACGTGAAATACCGAGACAGAAGGTATGTCTCGTCTCGTCCCGTCTCGTTCCTCGGGACTTCTGGCTCGCCGGCAACACTATAGTACTATCACGTCATAATTTTGGACGACATAAATATACTAGATTTAATGGCCGTTACATGAATAGAAGCTGGAAAGGGGGACTTTATGTCCGCTCCACAGGCCTGAGAAACGCCCGTATACATGCGTGTGTGACATAAAATATAATAAAAATGATAGATATATTATATTAGTATATTCACCAATAGAATAAAAGATGACCGCCAGAATGAAGACGAAAGTATAGGCCATCCTCATTTTCGGAATGTAGAGGAAAAACTGACTAATGCTTCAGTGTATAAGAGGGTCAACAAACACATCGAATATTCTATTGCATCATCAGGTTATGAAATTTCCCTCTCAAATGAAAGGAATCACTTAAAACTATAGAGAAAAGTCAATGTGAAATAAAGAACAAACAATAACATGATGAAATACGTGTGGTTTATTTTGTTCTTTCCAAATCAAATCAAATATTCTAACCTTCTTGAACACACAAGATTTAAAAAGATGCATATACTTTAGTTTACTTTTAAAATAAAACTACTATAGACCTCATTTTAGACAAAATCCTGTTCAACCATTAAAGATTGATTTTTTTTAAATAAGACTGCGCTAAGTATGTAAACATAATGAAAAGGAAAATCTTTGAGAGAACGTACCGGGCTAGGATCGTGTGATTTTTGCGGCTTACTTGAAAAAATGGACTTCTTGAAGGTTAAAGTTGAAATTCTTTGTCAAAAATTAATTTTATTAATTGAAGATCCACGTGTTTAGTTGAAAATCAATAATTTTTAGTTAACATTTCAACAATTTTGTTCTGAATTTATATATTTTGTCCTAAATTCTCCTTTTTTGGTGGTGAACTAATCTTTTTGATTAAAGATTTGAATACACGCTCAAAATTTTAACCACTTTGTTGAAATTTCATTTCATCAATTGCGTAGAAAATTCTAGTTTTTTCGAATCTCTGACACTATGTGTGTCGACAAGTATCCAGTATTATTTTATCTCAGAACTGACACCCTAATATTCGTTATGGATAGTTGTTTTTCATATCGATTTCTTTGGGACTAGAAAGTACTGATTAATGACCAAAATAATAAAAAAGATGCGAAAAAATCGAAATTTTCTTCATCATTTCTATAACAAGGATCAAGTGATAATAATTTTCTGAATACTTACATTGGTAAATTGTGTAATTAATTCCAGAAAACTATATCTGCTAATGATTTACTGAACAAAATATTTTGTTTAAACAAGAATAATTGTTTCATCAATTTTAAATCTAATTAATATTTAAATGATGTTATAACCATTAATAGATTATAACGTCCGAGTTTTTAAATTTTTAATTAATATAAATTTCGATATTAAAACGAGTACTTCGGACAAATAAATTTTGAAGAACAAGAAAAAAATCTGCCTCAACCCGGATTTGAACAACAGTAATCGTTTTAATATCGAAATTTATATTAATTGAAAATTTAAAAACTCGGACGTTAACATCTATCAATGGTAATAACATCTTCCAAATATTAATTAGATTTAAATTGCTGAAACAATTATGATTGTTTAAACAAAATATCGTTTGGGGAAATACACTTAATGTTATAGTTTTCCAAAATGTGCACCATCTGAATTGGAACAGTAACCAATCAGAAAAAAGTAATATGGATTAAAATCTGGTGAGACAATTCTATACCACAACCTGCAAATTTGGGGTACCTTAGTCCAATAACATCATGTCCGTATCGTTTGAAAATGTATTCAAAAAATGTGTGGATCTGATGCGAGGCTGCTGCATCTTGCATAATAGTGATTCTTCATTAAAGCCTTCTTCTTCCCATGAGGGAAAAAGATTTTTTTGAGAAGTTGCTATAACTTTCGCCAGAGATGGTACCTTCAAATACCGCAAATAAGTTCCCTTGGACTTTCAAAAAAATAATCAGATTGGA
Organism: Andricus coriarius; assembly: GCA_932066315.1. Classification (NCBI taxonomy): domain Eukaryota; kingdom Metazoa; phylum Arthropoda; class Insecta; order Hymenoptera; family Cynipidae; genus Andricus; species Andricus coriarius. The sequence continues at coordinate 11,278 of CAKNWT010094199.1, read as the reverse complement.
TTGAACTTTGGCACAATCTGTAAGGCCTAAAAGAAAAGGAACAGTTTGTCAGCCAATTATTTTGGATGAAAATTAAAAAATTTAGAGCATTTTCAAAATTGTTGACAACATTGTTTTTTAAGAATTGAAAAGTCTATATACTGCTATTTTTAGTGCTCACAAAGTCGAATAATTGAGCTCTACGACTTTTTTTCGATAGAAAGTAAATGATCAAGGTTACAGCATTTTCAAAATTAAAAAAAAAAAAAAGAAAATGGAAATTTTTAGCCAAACAGCGCACGATATAAAAAGAAGTCGGGATAAGAAAAACGTTGCCTCTTGAAAGTTCTACAAGATTATCATAACAACTTTTCAGTTTTTATTTTTTTTTAATTGAAAATTCAAATTAGGATCGCACAAAAAATTATAAAAAATGAAAAATTCCATTTTGCGGTCAAAGTATACAAGATACGAAAAAACATGCAGGGAAGAAAGTTATACACCCAAAAAAGGTCTACTAATTCATTATTATTAATCACTTTTTGATTTGAGGTTTAGTTTTTGTTGCATTCGTAAAAAACTACACTAAAAATAAAGAAATTAAATTTTTGGAAAAACGACACAAATTTGTAATTCATCCTTTTTTGATAAAACGCGTACACTGTTAAAAATAGTATTAAATTTAAAATACGAATGTATATTAAAATAATATATCAAGCATATGAAATCGCTATTTAGGTACGTGTTTATTAAATTTCATATACATTCAGGATAATCGTTCAGATAATTCCATTTTACACAAAATCAAAATTAAATTAGCAGTTATTTTTTATTCTTAATAAGAATACATGATACCTTCTTACAATTAATCAAAATATAAAAATGGATTCTGAGTCTAAAAGTTCAATTATATAAATAAATGACAGACCTAACCAACAATCAATTGTACTCACATTAAATTTCTACGATTCACGGAAAATTTTGGAAAGAGTTTCACAGGTGCGTTGCACTTTAGTCATAAAAAGCAAATCAATTGACGAATTCTAGGTTATTACTTCAATTACAAATATTTTGTAAGATTTAAACAAATAAAAGCACTATGAGTTTTCAAGCACGTTGCTATACCGACCTGTGTATCAAATTTAATATAATGTGTACAGCTATTCATACTTTAATGTATATTGAATTTCAACTACCGTGTATGCAAATGACTTTATATACATTTGTATTACATTTAATACAGCTTTTTCTACCTGTGTAGTTTTTGTTTTTATCATGAAAAATTATATTTCAAATAAACAAATTGAATTTTTTGACAAAAAGATACAAGGTACGATAAAATATTTAATAATAAAATTGTTTCTGAATTAGATCTGAAAATTTGCCTTCAACCTATTATCTTACGAGGCACGTGAGGAGAATGTGTTAGTTAAAGTCGAAGCAGCTTTAGTAAAAAAGAATTCACGAAAACTAAGTTTCAGTTGTCGACGTTTGACCTTTAATTTTAAAAGTCCTGTGCAAAAATGTGAAGAATGTATAAAGACCGAGCGCGCAGCGCGAGGTTAATACATTATTGAGCGTGAAGCGCGAGGTATATATATTATCGATTGCCAAACGCGAGATTCAACTGATGCACGCTATAGGCGCGACCAAACTTGTGAGCCGCGCGCTCGGCGGGAAAATTGTCATTTTTATTCTTGGATAATTGTATAAATTGAAAGCGTCTGAAATTTAACTATTTTGATTTCGTAATTACATAGTCTGAACCTTAGTAGTTTAAAATTCAGCAATTTCTAATTTATTAATTATAAATGTAAGATGAGGGAAATATTGAAAATTTTGAATTGAGGATTTAAAAAATATAACTATTCAAAATTTAACATTTTTTGACAGTGGAAAATTCCATAAATGCATAATTTTGTTTTTATTTTGTAGGTTTCAAAATAATGGTTTTTATTGATAACATAACTATTTTCTAAATGAATTATCTACAACCCATCATCAGATAAAAAGCAATATGTGGATACTGTTTCGATCTCCAGGCTATGTAACAAATTGAAATCCATGATAATAATAAAATTACGAATGTAAGAATTTGATCAAACATATTTTGCTAGAGGACCGAAAAAAGCTGTTAATTAACGGAAAGGAGGTTTCAATCTCAACTAGCATTTTCGATTTTTTTGTTCGAGTTAAAAATGAACCACGTAAATGAATAAATAAATCGAATAATATGTAGAGGTCGCTTATCGCCAGTTGGTCTATTTACACAGAAAAATCCATTTATATCAAAAACTGTAGTTCATAATGCAAAACTATATAGAATAAAAAAGATTCCTCTAACTGAAATGAGTATTTTTTATTCACAGGTTTTTTTCACTTTTTCAGAATTAAGCAGATATGCGAAGAAAATTTTTATAAAGAAGCGTTATTCGTGTATTGCTCTTACTGTGAGGTCTTTGATACATTTAAATTATTTGAATGTTGCTAAAAGAAAATTGTACAAATCAATTTTTTTTTAAATAGTAATATTGAATGTTTATATGAATCGCTTCACAAAAAAATTTGAAATTAATTTAGATTCGTAATACAGATATTCGAGTCAGTGGAATAGATCAGTAATTTTTGATTCGAACCAATTTCTTCGCAGTAACGTAGCCAAGGGGTGGGCGTGCCCCCCCCCCCACCGAAATTTCAAAATCACATCTATAATACACTGGTGAACTTAATTCTATTTACAGCAGATTGGGTCTACGTTTAGACAGCTGTGTTATTTGCCATAAATACTGATGAAAAAGAATTTTTGAAACTCACAACAAAAATTACGCATCCTATCAAAAAATTATTTGCGACGAGTTTGTACCTCTCTTTTTTGAAAGAGCAAATTTGGTCGATTTCTTTCATTTAAAGCTTCTGTGCTTTGTCTAAAAACTTAATTTTTACATTCTCATCTGAATGGGAGGGATTGGTTTTATGTGAAAATTGTCTTTTGCGGATTTCATCAAATGTTGATGTTTTCAGACTCACTGATTGAGAAAAAATGGACTTTACTTCGGTGTCTGTCTGTAGGCAACCATGTTTGACCAACGGTTCTGATTTTATCCATCGAGAATCCTTTATAATGAACAAATATTCCATTTTGCAGCTAAACTATATGGGATACGAAAAATATGCTAAGGAGTAAAAATTCTTCCCTTTAAAAACATCTACAAAATTTTTATTGAAAAACACATGCATATTCTTCAGTAAAACTATGCGAGATCGAAAAAAAATGTTAAGTAACTATATTCATAATCTAAAAAGGCAAACAAATTTTCTAACAATATTTTTTGACAATACGCATAGTTTTTGTTTTAATCATAACAAATGTTTTTAAAATAAACCATGATTTTCCGTCCAAAGTATGCCAAAAGACGAAAATATGAAAATTCGTTTCTTACTTAAACAATGTTGTTCGTGTACATTTCCTACAATAGCTGCCAATGAAAATTAATGTGAAATACAGAACAAGTATTACTACTATACCAAAAAGACATTTCAATTTCGGGGTAAGCGTGAAGAGCCTCACAAAGTAATCATGTGAAGCTACTCACTCGGGCCCTGTAGTATCCAAGGTCTTTTGTTTCAAACGTCATTCACTCCACTGACACTATTTTTATAAACTATTTGTTCCAACATTTTTCTGTCCTGACATACTTCTCTAGCTTCGTTGACGTCCATGCACTTTTTCATGCGGTCTTTCCGTGGTCTCTCTCTGGGCACACTGCCATTTACTTTACCTTGAGAAACTTGTTTCGTTAGTCATTTATCTTTTATTCTCTCAACATGCCCAAACTATCTCAAAGAAGTTCTTTTACATATGTCAGCTAGTGTCTTTTTTACACCACATTCTTTGAGGATTATATCATTCCTCACTTTGTCCATCAATGTTTTGCCACATATCATGTGCAGGATTTCATGTTAATCGCGTAATTTTTACTCTTATCCTGTTCTTGATAGGTCCACGTCTCGCTACCGTATAGCACAAGCGGTGTAAATATAGAATTATGTATTGCCCTTTTTTGCTTTACTTGATATATTTTTACTTTTGATAATGAACTCTGCGCTACCTATAACTTTGTTACCCTCCTTTATACGCCTGTATAACTCCCCATCTATCTTTCCGTCACTGTTTTATCCCCTTTTCCTTCTGGCACCATAATTTTTGTTTTATTAATGCTTTTTCTATGTCAACAAAGGCGCAGAAAACTTTTTTTTGTCCGACCCCCCTTGAAAACGCGCGTAATGTGTGGCCGCTTCAGCCCAGTAACGTTCGAACATGCGCACTCCGCCACCGGCCCAACATGAAATTTTACGCCCGCTACACAAAAACTAAAGCCCGCAAGTGAGAATAAGGAGGAAATGATCTTTATCTTTGATAAACTTGTATCGCTCGGGGGGCAAGTTCATACTCGTCAAAATAGCCTTCGTTACGCCCTCGATACACAATATACTATTCCTTACTCTGAATTTTTTTCTGTGATCTACCTTTAGCTAAATATTTGATCCGTACATGATCTTCCTGGCATAACTCTACTTTGGACTTCCCACATCTTTCCTTTGTTTTTTTTATTACCCTACGAATAAATGTTTTTGCATATATTTTACTTACGGTACTTAATAAGCTGATACCTCTGTCATTATTGCAGCTGCTTTTATCTATCTTAGCTTTGTATATCGGTACGATAATACTGTCTACACCAACAGCCTACCCATTTTTTAAGTTATTGCTTATATCCCTAACCTCAAAGTCACAGACTCTCTCAATTGAGTTTTCTGACGTATCGTGTTCTTTATCAAAGTTGTGGTGCCCTATATCTTCATCTCCCAATAATTCCATAAAATAATCTTTCAAAGCATCTAGTATCCCGTTTTGATTCCTTCAAAGTCGTTTTGCATTTTCTTCCAAAGGGCAAAATAACATCTTCCTTTATTTTGTACTATTCAAATCAGCATTTTCGGAACTAGGCATAACGTTTAAAAGAATTATTTTTTGGAAATAATATAACCGAGTACGAAGGGTAAATTTCAGTTGTCAAGGTCTGACAGTCAATTTGACATATGCAGTATACACTAGGGTGGCCCTTATTTTTCACTCTTCGAATTTCTCTCCTCTCTCCCCCCACGTTTGTTCGAATGCAAACAAATGTTCCAAATTTGTGCAAAATCGTTTAATATTTAGGGATCAGCTTTTTTTAAATCTAACATTTAAACGCGACAATATGTTACAAATAATGTTGTTTTTCAGTATATTGTTTAGAATTCGTCAGAGAATCAGAATTAATCTAAATTTCGAGGTTGAATAATTTTAAGACACTCTTATGGGTGCCCAAAGAAAACCCCATTAGTGACAAATTTGAATTTTACGTAATATTGCGGTTTATTGACGCGATTTAAAAGTTTGTTTAAAAATAAATAATCATCAATCGTTCATTTAAGAATACTCAGTCATTCGTTAACTAATATTCAATTGTTCAAACAATATGATTTTGTTTAAATATTTTTTATTCAATCAACTCGCAAAATGAACATATTTTCTAGACTTTATGAGTTATCTAATCAATGATAACAATAAAAAAATTTGTCTTAATAATTTTACAATTGTTTAAATAATACGTATTTGTTCAAGTATATATTTTACCAAAAAAAAAGCAGGAGAAACATCTTATCTCACTAAATTTTTGGCAAACTTTAATATTTTTAAGTACTAATTATTGAATGATTTTATTGTTTTTATTGATTGAATATAAAGTCTAGAAAATACGTTCATTTCCCGAGTTAATGGAAAAAAACACATATTTAAGCAAATTAAAATTGTTTAAGCAATTGAATATTAGTTAAAAATGACTGTGTATTCTTAAATTACCGAATTATGATCATTTATTGTTTAACAACTTTTAAAAAGCGCCAATACAACCGCATTATTACGTAAAATTCATATTTGTCACTTATGGGGTTTTCTTCGGGGACCCATAAAAGTGGCCTAAAATTATTCAAGCTAAACCTTTATGATTGATTTTTATTCTCTGACAAATTCTGGACAATATACTGGAACGCGGAATTATTTGTAATAAAAAAAATATTTTTTATGAAATTGCAGCTAATCGACTTTATCCGTTTTTCTCACTAGTTCGCCACTTAGTTTCAATTTCAATTACATTGAGACTTTCAAACTTAAAATTAGAAACGTACAAAATTGTATCTATTACGTTGAGAACTTCACGAATTACATAATTCACTATTCAAGGTTTATAATAATCATAGTAGTTTGAATTAACAGCATTTAAAATTGAAAAATTTCTAATCGCGGGAATTCTCAGTTCTAAAATGTTTTTCTCAAATCGCAAGCTTCAATCTTTTTAAACAGGTTTTGTTGAAAATGGCCCAAATTCAGTTATTAAGGAATGAATAATTTTATATTTCCAGTGGAGCCACAAATTGAAATTAAACATTAATATTTCAATAACTTCAAGTTTAAAGTGTGAAAAATTGATGTTCCTAAAGTTTTCTGAACATTCAAATTACGAAATTATTTTATTTTAAAATTAATTAATTTACATTAGAATTCAACGTTCAACGGCCATACCACGCTGGAATCACCAGTTCCCGTTAGATCACTGAAGTTAAGCAGTGTTGGGCGCGGTTAGTACTTGGATGGATTGGCGAACTCTTTTCCCTAGCTGCTCGTGGGAACAGCAATGATAACACCAAACATATTTGTAGTAAGTGCGGTTCAAAACAATCGAACGCGCAGGGCTCCCGACAATGGGTCGGACAACAATGCCGACTATCCTAGAGTTGGGGGAGCCAATTAAGAGGAGGTCAATGCGATTGACCGGCAGAATCTCGTTACTTTCAAGTGGACGGATCGACTCAGGGACGACCTACTGGAGTGCTGTGAAACCAGTATGGCCCCTGAACGCAAAGGTTACATGGCACGACTGCATACACTGTGGTGCGAGAAACACCCAGAGCTCTCGCATTTTTCGCATCAACGTCTGCGAAACCGTGCCGAGGAACTCCGAAAAAGGGATTATATAAGCTGAGAGCCTACTCAACCGCACCTAGAAGAAGCCGGCAACAGAGAAAGAGAGGCGACACTGGGACCAACCGGGAGCAGACATCCAATAGAGGAAGAGCGACGCTTCAGGATCCGGAGAAACATCAACATTCAGGTTTCTCTTAAGCCCAAAGATCTGACTGAACTGGTTGACGAGCTTCGTGGAGATTTTTCCGAAGAACCTGACATCTGGACTATTAATTGTAGTGTGTATAATGCAGCGAGAGCTTTGGCAGATGCAAATTGTAAAACAAAAACGACGTTTGATCATAAGAACAAAAGACGAATGCATCAACTCAGCACAAAGATAGGCTGGGCCAGACAGTACACATCCCGCATTCAGTGTGTGATTGACTACATAACATCTGGCAGAACTTTCACTGCGAAGGTTCGACAGTTCGCGCGCGAGCTACAGATCTGTCATCACACGCTTAAGAAGTCAAAGCTACTGACCCTCAGGCAGCATATTCTTGACAGAATACGAGTACTATCTAACGCCTGGAGAAGTCTAGAGCGGAGAGAGAGGTGGGTCAGAGACAATAAATTTTTTGGCTGACTCATCTCGACTCTTCCAAGACCCTCCAGTTACTGTCGACCACCCGCCCACACCAGACGAGGTCGAGGCATTTTGGAGAGAAGTCTACGAAGTCCAGCATCCACTGAAAGAACACTCGAAGCTTCAAGGGGCTGTGCAGTGCCCTCATAACACCCGCGGAAGAATGCCCACCTATCACTCCCGGGGAGGTGAAAAATGTATTAAGAGGCATGAAGAACTATTCCGCTCCGGGACCAGATGGTATCAAGATCTTCTAGTGGAAGAAGTTTCCTTCAACCCACCAGCATCTGGCCGGCACTTTCACCTCATATCTAAAGTCGGAAGAACTTAGCTGACCCTAAAAATTACAGGCCAATAACTTGTCTGAACGCACTGTATATGATCTTTACAGCTACCCTAAATGATGGGATTGTTCGGACAATTGGACCTGTGTGGCGATAGATGTACGAACAACGTGGATCAAAGAAAGGCGTAGCAGGATGCAGGGAGAACCTGCTCATCGATAGATGAGTCTGTAAAGACGCAGCATTCTATCAGCGTTACCTATCGATGGCCTGGATTGATTACCGGAAAGCTTTTGATTCAACCTCCCATAGACTTATCATCTGTCTGTTGGAAAGCTTAAAGCTTCGTCTTTACATCGTGAGGTGCATAGAGAGATTAATGCCGCTTTGGAAAACCAGATTTACTATCTCATCTGGAAAACATCGTGTGATCACTAACAGTGTCACCTTTCAGAGAGGTGTGTTTCAGGGCGACACCCTGAGCCCTCTCCTCTTTTGCCTCACATTATTGCCACTAACTCTCGCACTTTGCCATTCCGAAGGGTACCTCTGCGGCAAACCTGGAAATCCAAAGCATAAAGTCACAAATGTATTTTACATGGATGATCTTAAGATCTATGCTAAAAATAAAGAGAAACTACATCTAGCTCTAGACATTATCAAAGAATACACTCAAGAAATTCGAATGGAGTTCGGGTAAGGAAAATGCGCCAAGGTTTATCTGAAGAAAGGAAAACTTACTGGAATCCCGGACGACCCTGAGCTCGTCAACAGAAGCGCTATATGACACCTTGGCGCTGGAGAGAACTATACATACCTGGGCGTGCCACAGAGCCGCATTCAGGACGTGACATCTATAAAGGATACTCTCCAATCTAGATACAAACGTCTCATTCGACGGAGTGGTTGGAGTGGTTCCATGGACGAAGGACGAGCTCAGATCCCTCGATATCGGGTCCCGAAAGGTTGTGCACATGAACAAAAGCATGCACCTTAAATCTTCTGTTCCAAGACTTTACATCTCACGCCGTCAAGGTGGTAGCGGAATACTAAATCTTGAATGTCTTCGCAACAGGACTATTTTGGGTACAGCACATATAGTCGCAAATGGACAAGACCCTCTTCTTAAAATGGTCAGGAAACACGAAGAAGTGGGCAAAGGGGCGTTTCTCTACAAAGCCGCGGAGGAGGCTGCTGAAACACTCGGATGAGCAAAGTGCATCAAATCTTATCCATTTCGAGTACTCACTCCTGAAGACCCAGATTAAGAAAGCACAGATGAAAAACTTTCGCGAACAGCTCAACGAGAAGAAGATGCACGGCATCTTCCACCGAAATGTGGAGGATCTGTCGATATCGTATGAGCTAATGTTTGCTGTCCTTAAATCAACCGGATTGAAGTCGGGCACGGAGGGTTTCGTTTTGGCATGCCAAGAAGGTGTCATTTCCACTCTAGCATTCCGTCGCCACATTTTGAGCCAAGACATTCCCGATGATAGCTGCAGAGCGTGTCATGCACACCCCCAGCATCTAGGACACATACTGTCTGGTTGTCCAATTCATGCGGGAACGACCTACATCCAATGGCAGAATGCGGCACTCAGAGTGCTTTATTACTTTTACTGCATCAGAACAAATACCGCTCCGCTAAACGCTCCTAGGGAAATAGAGTCAACTGTCGAGAATGAGAAGTGTCGGATATACTGGAACTTCATATTCTCGACAATTGTTTCTGTTGCGCACTCGAGGCCTGACATTGTTCTTCTTGACTTCGAGAAACGAACTATGTTCGTTATCGAATTTTCGGTACCACCTGACAAAAACATCATAGCCAAGGAGAATGAAAAGAAAGAGATGTATAATAAACTTATGAGGGAGTTGCGACAGCTATACCAGGAATATTGCGTTAAGCTAATCGTCTTGATCATCGGTGCTCTGGGAGGTGCCATGGATTCACTGGTTAATAGCCTGGAAAGCATCCCTGCGTGTCAGGAAAATGCTAAGACACTTGCAGGGAACATGCAGATGGCGGTCGTCCTTGGGTCGCTCCGTGTGCTCAGGATTAGCACCTGCTCCCAGCGAAATCCTGCGAAATCCTGCTGCAACCACGTCTCACGACCGTGAGATAGGTGGTTAGAGTCTGCGACGGATTCAATACGATGATCCGGCATAAGTCTCGTGCACCCTGAGGACACGGAGCGACCCAAGGACCACCGCCTTCTGCATTTTGCCCGCAAGTGTCTTGGCATGTTCTTGACACGCAGGGATGCTTTTCAGGCTATTAACCAGTGAAACCTTGGCACCTCCAAGAGCGCCGATGATCAAGACGATTAGCTTAATGGAATATTCCGGGTATAGCCGTCGCAACTCCCTTATAAGTTCTTTATACCTCTCTTTCTTTTCATTCTCCTTGGCTATGATGTTTTTGTCAGCTGGTGCCGAAAATTCGATAACGAACATGGTTCGTTTCTCGAAGTCAAGAAGGATTATGTCAGGTCTCGAGTGCGCAACAGAAACAATTGTCGAGAATATGAAGTTCCAATATATCCGACACTTCTCATTCTCGACAATTGATTCTATTTCCCTAGGAGCGTTTAGCGGAGCGGTATTCGGGCTGATGCCGTAAGAGTGACAGAGATGGTAATAAAGCACTCTTAGTGCCGCATTGTGCCTTTGGATGTAGGTCGTTCCCGCATGAATGGGACAACCAGATAGTATGTGTCCTAGATGCTCGGGGTGTGCATGACACGCTCTGCAGCTATCATCGGGAATGTCTTGGCTCAAAATGTGGCGACGGTATGCTAGAGTGGAAATGACACCGTCTTGGCATGCCAAAATGAAACCCTCCGTGCCCGACTTCAATCCGGGTGATTTAAGGAAAGCAAACGTTAGCTCATACGACATCGACAGATCCTCCACATTTCTGTGGAAGATGCCATGCATCTTCTTCTCGAGGAGCTGTTCGCGGAAGTTTTTCTCCTGTGCTTTCTTAATCTGGGCCTTCAGGCTTGAGTACTCGAGATGCATAAGATTTGATGCACCTTGCTCATCCCTGATATTGAAGTCAAGGCCGAGTGTTTCAGCAGCCTCCTCCGCGGCTTTGTAGAGAAACGCCCCTTTGCCCACTTCTTCGTGTTTCCTGACCATTTTAAGAAGAGGGTCCTGTCCATTTGCGACTATATGTGCTGTACCCAAAATAATCCTGTTGTGAAGACATTCAAGATTTAGTATTCCGCGACCACCTTGACGGCGTGAGATGTAAAGTCCCGGAACAGAAGATTTAAGGTGCATGCTTTTGTTCTTCTGCATGCTTTTGTTCATACTTTGTTCTTCGCCGACAGTTCTGAAGACCAAATCCGT
>CAKNWT010094195.1:0-17198 GCA_932066315.1 Andricus coriarius | reverse complement strand
GATTTTTGGAAAAGGAATTTTAGATTTATTTTTTAAATGTTTATACAGCCATATAAGTCCGGACACTTGAGTCTGGGACACCCTGTATATAGTTTCGGTTTCGATTCCTTTGGAATAGAACTGAAGGGCCTATGATAAAGCCACCGAAAGAGTCCTCGAGTTGCGGATAGAGAGTCCCTGTACCAATGGTTTTTGCTGAATATGGTTACAATAATTAAAGAGCAGTCACGGAAAATTGTCCAGGGATGGTTCCGATGGAATAACCCCTAAGCGGAGCCGTAACAACCGTGCCAAAAGCTGAATGGCACCTGGGCGAGGTGTCTTAAACGTTGACTCTGGGATACCGGGAGACCTCTCAAAGTATGCAGCCTTATCCTTGCTCGCGGGGCTCTACAAGAATGGACAAACCCTTTTCCTAGCTGCTCGCGGAAACAACAATGGCACCACCAAAACACCAAAAAGTTTTAGATGCGGTTCAAAACGATCGAACGCGCAGAGCACCCGTAAATGGGTATGAAAACAATGCTGATCATCCTAGAGTTCGGAGTGCTGAAAATAATTTAGATGGAAACACGACGACGAACCGGCAAAACGTTCACATTGAGTGGACGAATCAACTCAAGGATGACTTGCTAGACTGATACGATGCCAGAATTATCCCTGTTCACCGAGGCTTTATGGCGCGTGTGCATACTCTGTGGTGCAAGAAACACCCAGAGCTTCAGCACGTTTTGATTCAATCGTTGCGAAATCAACGTGCCTATCTGTGGAACAATGGATATGTACGCGGAGCGCTTCCCCAAACGCTGATTGATCAAGCTGCAGCCGAAGATGAGGAAGCGACATTAAGACCAACCGCGGAAAGCAGGCACCTTCTGAAAGATGATCACAATTTCAGGACAAGAAGGACATTAACAAGCAAGTTCCTCCTAAGCCCCAAGATCTGGCTGAAATCGATGACTCCCTTAGTGGAGAAATCTCTCAAGAATCCGACCTCTGGACCATTAATTGCTCAGTTTATGGTGCTAAGAGAGCTTTGGCTGATTGAAATCGAAGGCTAAAACCAAAGATAGATCAAAATACCGAAAGACGAACAATCAACTAAACAAGAAGATTGGATGAGCAAGACAGAATGCGTCCCGTGTTCAATGTGTGATTGACTACATAACATCTAGTAGACCGTTCACGGAAAGGGTTCGAATGTTCGCCAAGAACTGAGGATCTTGAATTACACACTGACCAAGTCAAAGCTGCTGACAATCAAGCAGCATATTGTTGCCCAATTACGGCTGTTATCTGACGCAAGGAGGAGAATACAGAAGAGGGAGAGATGGATCAGGGAGAATCAAAAGTTTCCCGCTGACCCATCTCGACTCTTCAGTGATCACCCTGTTTCTGTCAAAAATCCACTCAAGCCCAACGAGGTAGAGACTTTTTGGAGAGAGGTATGAAAGATCCCGAAAACACCAAAGTTGAAAGAAGATAATGACAATATCATCCAATTCAAAGAATTTTGCGAAAAGCTCATAAAATCTGAGGAGGAATGTCCATCAATCATTGCCGGAAAGGGGGAAAAAGCACTTAAAGTCACGAAGAACTTTTCCGGTGCTGGACCAGATTTTATCAAGAACTTCCGGTGTAAGAAGTGTACTTCTACAAACCAACATTTGCCCCTCATATTGACCTCATATTTAAAGTCGGAGAAGCCCATTACGCAGTGGCTGGTGTTAGGACGCATTATACTTTTACCGAAAAAAAGGCAACTTGTCCAACCCAGAGAATTACAGGCCAATAACTTGTTTGAACACACTGTATAAGATCTTTATAGCTGTCCTAAACAACAGGATTGTTCGGCGAATTGAGCATGTGTGGCGTGAGATGTATGAACAACGTGGCTCGAAAAAAGGTGTAGTAGGCTGTCGAGTGAACCTGCTTATTGACAGGTGTGTCTGTAAAGACGCTGCAGCCCATCAACACGTCCTGTCAATGGCCTGGATTGAATACCAGAAAGTTTTTGATTCAACCTCTCATAGACTTATCATCTGTCTGTTGGAAAGCTTCAAGATGCATAGAGAGATTGATGCCTCTTTGGAAAACGAGATTTACTATGTCATCTGGATATTATCGTGTGAGAACAAACAACGAAACCTTCCAAAGGGGATCTTTCAGGGCGATACCATGAGCCCTTTGCTTTTTTGCATCACAATTCTGCCTCTATCTCTGACACTACGAAATTCGTCCTGATACCTCTGTAGCAACACTAACCAGCGCAATCATAAGGCCACTCATGTATTTTATATGGATGACCTGAAGATCTATGCCTCTGGTAAAAGCAAACTTCAAGCTGCCTTAAATATCGTCAAGAAGTACACAGGAGAGATTGAGATGGACTTTGGATTGGATAAATATGCCAAAATTTATCTGAAGAGAGGAAAGATTGTTGGCGTTCCCCAGGACCCTGAGCCTGTGGATACAAGTGTTATTAGACATCTTAGCACTGGAGAGACCTGTACATACCTGCGCATGCCTCAAACCCGCATTCAGGACGTAAATTTAATAAAGGAGTATATTCGAAGCAAATACAAGCATCTTCTTCGACAGATTTGGTCTTCTGATCTGTCGGCGTTGAACAAGGTATCTGCGACTAACATGCTTGCCGTCCCGCTTCTACTCTACTCGTTTGGGGTTGTTCAATGGACGAAGAACAAACTTAAGACCCTTGATATCACCACACGTAAGATCATGCATATGCACAAAAGCTTGCATATCAATTCGTCAGTTCCGCGATTATACATTTCACGCCGTCAAGGCGGACTCAGACTTCTGAATCTCCAGTGTCTTCATAACCAAGTTGTTCTAAGAACAGCTTATATCGCTGCCAATAACAGAAATTCTCTCCTAAAAATGGTCACGAACCACGAGATGATTGGTGAAGGAGCGTTCCTTTACAAAGCCGCGGAGCAAGCGGCCGAGACCCTTGGCCTGAATTTTAACATCAGAAGTGAGGGAAGTGCATTACTCCATCTAGATGCTTCACTTCTCAAAGCCGAAGTGAAGAAAGCAGAAGTTAAAAAATTCCATCAAGAGCTGCTCCACAAGAAAATTTTCACAGAAATGTAGAAAAACAGTTCTTTGTCGCTCTTACGGTGTTGGCCGCGACCCCGCCCTGTCAAACGCTCCGATGGAGATAGAGTCAATTATCCAAAACGCGAACTGCCAAATTTTCTGAAATTAGGATTTTCAGACAGCAGTCTCCGTTGCACACTTGAGGCCTGACATTGTTCTCTGAGACTTCGAGAAACGAACCATATTCGTGATCGAATTCTCGGCTCCGGCCGACCACAACATCACTGCCGAGGACAAAGAAAAGGGAGAGAGGTATTAAGACCTCAAAAGGGAGTTGCAACAACTGTACCAAAAATATTCGATTAAAGTAATTGCCCTTGTGATCGGCACTCTCCAAGATGCGAAACTGTCACTGGTTCGTAACATAAAGCCATACCCGCGTGCCAAAAATATGCCAAGGCACTTGCGAGATGCAGATAGCTGTCATCCTCGGGTCGCTTCGAGTCCTCAAGACACATGAGGGCTTCGCCGGGTTGTCGTTTTGATTTCATCGTGGCCTGTGACCGCCATCTCACGGTTGTAAAACGTGACCATAAGTGAGATTTACCTTGGTTCCACCAGGAGCCGGTGTCATTTTTAGATGGAATTTTTAGATTTGCAAAGATTTCTAGCGATATAAATAATTTCACAAAGTTTGAGGTATTTTATAGAATCCTTAATTATTTCAAAAGTTGTATGCAACTTTGAAAGATTAAAAAAATTCAAAAGTATTTTAATCAATCATAAAAAATTTCAACAGATTTCGAAATTTTGCATGCACTACAAACATCGCAAGAAAATTCTACGGATTTAAACGATTTTAAGGGATATAAAGGAACTGAAAGTTATTTTGAAAGATTTGAAAAAATATTGAGAGATTTACAATAATGTCAAGGGGCTTAAAACAATTTTATAAAGTTTTCAAACATTTTCTAACAAATTTATTACTGGAAAATCATTGTAAGCCTATGTTATTTTTCATACAACATTTTTCTGTGAAGGATGTTTGCAATTTTGAATGAAATTCGCATGTTACATTTATGTATTAGTTATTTTATTTCGTAGATTTTTGCTACAAGCTATATATTATTATTATTATTACTATATACTTATTACTATCTTTGTAAGAGACTTCTGCCCCTTGACCTGTGGTCATTAACTCAAGGCCCACCCACTTATTTTGTGACAATCGCAGGTCTAGGAAAATGATCATAAGCCTGTAATCATTTTCTCCTCAAATATTTTCGTAAAAGAATAAAAAGCTACTTTTTTATCTGTTCCCAAACAAGAGTGACGGGGTCATTGATGAAAGATTACAGCCTTGAGAACGATAATACTCTACATTTGTATTGTTATTACCCGTGACTTTTAATATTTTGATTCAACTTCGGAAGACAACAATCATATTTTAGTTTTACACTTTTACAAACTAAATTAATGGTGTAGACAAAAGTCATCTACAAGAACTCTTTTGAAATTCCTTGAGATTGGCTGATCCTTGCATAAAGGAGTTACCTGAATTTCTTCTCGTGTCATATCTCGAATGACGCCACTGTGCATGTTTATTTTTACTCGTTTTGCTGTCTCATACGGAGTGTGACGATGTCTTATTGTATATATTCCACGAAGAATTGTATTATTTTGGTCAAGTATTGCAACGACATCACCATCGGATGTTGATAATACAGGTTTTTCTTCGGTTGGCATGGGTTTAAAGGATGAACCTCTTCCTTTCAATGAAAGTGGTTTATCGGGAGGAAAAGTGTATTTTCGAATTTCAAAACGCAGGTTTGGATTAAAGTTGGGAATAAGCAGAACAGATCTAAGATGATTAGGTTTACATTCAAGTACGCGTGGAGAAGAACACCTGACAGGAGAAGACCTGAGCCTGAATTGATAAGAAGAATAAACAGGATGAGAACTGGGCCTGGCAAGAAGATTAGGTTCGGCGGGAGCACGTGACCTACTTGAAGAACCCTGAAACTGAGGTATGGCAGGATGAAGAGGCTTTTCAGGAGAATGATGCCTTTCAGGAGAATAAGAAGGTCCAGTACGAGGAAAGTACGGAATTGGGTCGCCATTCGGTAAACATTCGAAATGTGAACTTCGCTCTGCAACATGAAACAAAGGATTACATTTTTCTTGTTTCTTCTTTCCCGGCATATTTTACTTTTCTAGCATATTTTTCTCTTTCTGAGAGATAAGTACCTAACTACATTTCGTCAACAGGAATCGCAGAGTTATGCGCAGGAGGGCAACAAATATAATATCACATTGCTCCTCGCGTCAAATATCAAACCCTTTTCTTGGAAGAAAAGTACCGAAGCACCGACGAAACTGAAAAACGCACTCACATTGACCAAATGTGTTGAATAAGCGTGTAACTTTAATGTTGAATTCCGTCTTCATTTGCTGGGGCAATATTTTTAAACTTGATGGAATTAACCTAGAATTTCTCGGAAGAGAAAATTAAAATTTTCCCCCTCTTTGTACTATTTCTAGTTTTCCCAAATCTGTGTTCTGAATTATTAAAACCCAATAATAAACCCCAAATGTTTTTGGTTTAAATGTAACACTTGGTAGTATGATTTTTTTCATTGACGTAAAAATCTTTCTTGGATGACAATTCGACTCTTTTGCTGGGAATTCGTCTATTTAGGATGAAAATTCACCTCTTCTGACAGAAATGTATTCTTTTTTGTTAAAAATGCAACAGAAAATCAATTAATTAAATTATGCAATGAAAGTTATTTTACTTTGGTTAAAAATTGAACAATTCTGTTTAAAATGTTTTGTTTTTTTATAGAAAAATATTCTTATTTCCTGTAAAATCAGCTTCCTGGTTACAAATTCGTCTATTTTGTTGCAAATTCAATAATTTTAATGAAAGCGTTTTTAATTTAATTGAACGTTGAAGCCACATTAAGTGAATTTCCTGCAGGTATTTTGTACATTGTTCTCTATTTAAAAATATCCAGCCCACAGAACTGTTGTAATATGTTTCGATTTATGATTTTTTTTAGTAACAAATTTTCTTACGTAATACCTTACAACCACCCTCACATCCTTAAAAAACATTATTATTTTTACCTCCCCCCTCCCCCTTTTAAATTTTCTCACGTAATTTTTAGATGACCCCTTAGGATTATACCATATGTTCACGTGCACGTATTGTACGAATTCCGTATCCATGAGGAAACTGAATTCCAATTTTTTTGAAAACGCACATTCTGGATTCCTCCGGGGTATATTCGGATTAAATTTACACGCATTTCGAACAAACTCAAATAGAGTTAGGGAAAAAAGCAATAAGGATAGAATACCGATCACGTCGGACAAATTCTAATTTGCGGTAAACTCAAGTATGTACTTAAAATTATAGATAGATGATATTGTTACATATATTCACCAATAGAATTGAAGATAACCGCCAAGGGTAAGACGAGAGTATAAGCAATCATCATCTTTTCTGATTAGAGGTAATACTAGTTAATAAAGAATTTGTTTAAAAATGTAACTGAGGAATATTCTAGTGCTTCTTTATACTTACTCATATATCTTACCTTATTATAGTCGTTATCTCCCATATCGTACAAGCCTCAGGTTTGCCCTTATCAGATATTTACATTTATTAAAGTAAGTATCAAGAAAAATATGTGGTAATTAAATTCGTTAAAACTGACAACACGACTATGAAAGAATATTTGAAGTTATAAAAAACAAATCGAAACTCTAAAAAATGTGTCAAAAGAATTGGAAAGATAAATTTTACCTAATATTTTATCTAAAAATCTATCGCAAAATCTTTTCGATATTTATTTTAGAAAAGCATGATATCCTATCCGAATTCAGGATGGCCTTTTCAATACGGAAGAAAAATGCATGGCTTTTTCCCGGCACAAAAAAATATTTCACTGTCATTCAAATAAAAAATTGTTAACTTTTCAGGCTAAAGATTTTTTCATTCGAAGTAATAAAAACTGAACTGTTAATTAAACCACTAAGAGGAGGAACCAATAAATTGTTGAATGTTCACAATTATATCATTTATAAAAAATTGTAATTTTCAAACATTGAACCAAGTGCCAGCTTCCAACATTTTTTGTTCACAAAGGTTATAAACAAATCTTGAAAAATGAACAAATTCGATATTTGAGAAATTGGCTCAACCGATTTTGATGGCTTGAATATATGTTATATAGGGTACTAAGGCAACTATAAAAAAATTAGCCAGCAATTGCTTCTACGATAAGGAGTTAAACAAAATTATTCCAATTTTGTAACCATTTTTTTGTAATGAAGTTATGATGGCTACATTGTCATTTCTTCTGTTATATACTCATCGCCGTGGTAACAACGTGTATTTTTTAGGATAGGATCAATGGATTACTTTATGGTTTCAAAAATAAATAAAAATGTTGGCCCCTAATATGTATGTAATTCCATGAGAATTGGGCGGGAGCTACTTTCATTTTCAGCTTATAAATCAATAAATTAAGTATGATTCGAATAATCACCTTATGCTATACCTGCACAATATACCTATCATACATTTAATCTTCGTCAGTGTCTTCCTCTATCACTGAATTTATACTGTTTTGTGTAAACAATTTACTGAGAATATAAGCAGGCATTATGATTTTCGACAAGTACCTCGCATAGGAAGATTTTGCAATAGGGTGACAGTGTGCTTTCAACAAGTTTACTAAGAGTATACATATGCCTAAAAAAATAGTAGAGTCTGCAGATGAAGCAAAGCTTTTTCTGTTTGCTTTGGAAAATGTATCGCCTTCAATAATGCTAATATGCTGGTCCTGTCGCTGTATTTCTTACAAAAGCTGAAAACTAAATGATGGTAGTCGATTTCCTTATAATGAAAAAACAGTTTCTGAGAGCGATGATTCTTCGCAATCAAGCGACAAAGATGCATAATTCAGAGCAAGAATTACACATTCTTAAGTAGATGAAAATTGTAAGCATATTCGCATTCAAGTTTAAAGGACCGTGGCAACGCACAAATATTGTTGTGTTTGTTACAAGGCACAAGATATAACAGTATTTCTGAAACAGCCTTGCGTACAATCCTACGTTAAAAGAAGGATTTATATTCCGGAAAAGGTAAAAGATTTAGAGCAATCGGAATTACTTGAAAGTTAACGCATTTAATGTGACTCCTTGATTCTTGACAAACTTGAAGATTTTTCTTTATCTGAAGAGAAAATACATCACATTACAAGTTTGACATCAGAAAATATTATCGAATTGCGTGAAATGCTAACGTCAATGCGAGACACTCAGATTATGGTGTTTCTATTAAAATTAAAAACAGGAAACTCCAATAAAACGATTGCTGCAATTTTGGAATTAAAAAGAGAACAGCTTGTTTCAGACTATTCCAAATCTATCATGAACTCTTTTGAAAAAGATGTTTTATCCTCACGGTTTCGATTAAGTGGTATCTCTAGACGTGACCTAATTGATTATCACCCTACTGATGTATCTAAAATTTTATTCAATTTTGATTGTGAGCTAATGTTAATTCGTGACTGTACATATGTTCGCCATAAGAAAACAGTAATCAAAAAAATGTTCCCTTATGCAAAACTTTTACTATCTGTACAACAAGCGGACGAGGACTAGGCATGGCAGGACTATTTCATGCGAATCTAAATGACGCTGAAATTATAAAGAATCTGATTAAACATCTGAATGGTTTGTGTCAATTAATGAATGAAGTCGACGAATTCGTCCTTGATTGTGGTTTTCGCGATGCGAAAGACGTACTGGAGTTCAAGGACTTTACCGTACTGATGCCAGTGTTAAAGGGTAATGGGACGCATTTGACATTTGATTACTAGATCGTGTAACTGATAACTGACTACTTACGAAGGTTGGAGTATATTTTCAAATTGTAAAATTTCTGCCCAGTCAATTAGATGCATTAGGCGTTACAATTAGATGCACAACTTTTACAAGAAACGAGAATGAAGCATCAATTTGATGTCGCAAACAATTTAGCTAGCGAAGCTGATGAGAACAGCTGGTTTAGTAAAAAGTTTATGTTTCAAAGTGTCTCATCCAGCGACATTCTTGACTTTCCTGAGATGACAAAGTCAGACCTAAAAAACTTATTTACGGGTTCCTATCAACTCTCGCAAGTAGTTTCGTAATTCTTCGGAATGATGAATCAGAATGGGTTTGTCAGTTCGCAATTTGTAAAAGAGCAGGCAAATATTCTAAAGGTCTAGGTATAGTCAAGACTCGTTATTCGCAAATGATATAGATGTTTCATTGATTACAGACGAAACAGTAAGAGTATTGCAAGAATAAAAAATATGCTTGTCAATTTACCAATGGTCGAACAAAAGTTGGCTGTTGTTTCCATATAGCAGCCATTATTTAATAATTGTCACACGCGAGGTACTTGTCGAAAATTGTAAGGCCTGCTGAAATTCTCAGTAAATTGTCCACGAAAGACAGTATGATTCCCGTAATAGAGGGAGACAATGACAAAAATTAAGTGTATAGCATATTAAAGTAAGGTGTATCCTTCAAATTTAAAAATATATAACAAAAAAAATATATATATGCTATTGCCTTGGGCATGAGTATATGACAGAAAAAAATGGAGGTGTGGCCACCCAAAATTCGTGACAAAAAATGGTTACAAAATTAGAAGAATTGTATCCCCTTCTTGTAGAAGGAATTGATTGCTATTTTAGTCCTTGAGAATTCATAATTTAAGTCACAAAGGACCCCGCAGAATTTGTGTAGGAAATGGCTCTCGGCCAAAAATTCTGAAACTTTGCTTCCTGGTAGTTCTTGATGTTTAGATCAAAAGTCTTCAGGGGCACCAAGTTCAGAAAAGCGTTTTGGAGATATGGCCGTTCGAAGTTAAGTTTTTTATGTATTTTGCAGCAGTATAAGGCTGCACTGCCGACCATATAAATGCAAAAATTCATTCTTTTCTTTCATGATTTTAGTTGAATATAGATGTATTTGATTGTAAATTTAAATATTTTATTGAAATTTTTGTTTTTGAAAGCTACTTTTTTAAACTGAAAATATACCTACTCTACTTTTGATTAAAAATGTTTTTTTATTAGTTTAAAATTTAACTATTTGATATAAAATTCATGTGTTTTTTGAAAATTCAATCGTTTTGATAAAAAATTTTTTTTTGTTAAAGATTTACTATTTTAGTTGAAGATTAATTGCTTTGGTTGAAAATTGATTTTTTTGTTGTTGTTGAAAATTCGTCTTCTTGGGTTAAAATCTTATTTTTGTTTGATTGTTTTTCTTCCTGGTTAAAACTTCAACTCTGTGATTGGATATTAATCTATTTAGTTGAAAATGCAATACTTTTACACTCAATATCAGGAATTGTAAGCATAAACTTGTGAATAACCTCCTAGGAGTGTAGCTTATGTGCACGTGCACGTACGGTACGAATTCCGTGTCGATGGGGACACTTTTAAAATTTTATTTTTTTAAGCACGCAGATTCTGAATTCCCTCTTAGTAAGTGCAGATTAAATTGACACTATTTTCAAGAAAACTCAAATAGATCATTTCTGATGTTAAAGTTTGTCGATTGTACTGGTCAAATAATTTTTGGAAATCAGAAATTAACTAATTAACCTGGTCGACTGGTTTGAAATAAAGCTTTCAGGATAGAAATCCGATTACATCGCACAAATTGTAATTAGCGGTAAGCTTAAATATCTATTTAGAATTATAGAGATATTACATTATTATATTCACCAATAGATTTGAGGACAACCGCCAAGAATAAGACATGAGTATAAACAATCCTCATTTTTTCTAAGTAGAAGAAAAACGAATTAATGGCGAATTTGATTTAAAATGTAACTGATGAATATTCTTGTACTTTATTGGAGTTTATAATATTGATATCGCCATAGTGCTTATCTCATATATTATAGGCGTTAATCTTGTCCTTCTCAGATATTTACATTTCATTAGAGTCAGTTTCAAGGTATAAAATGTGGTTACCAAATTCGTTTAAAATGATATCACGACTTATATAATCTTTTAAGTGAGTTTTAGCAACACCCGTTCTTTACCTTGAAAATTTATGTCACGACTGCTAGGCATGACCGGCCATTTGAGGCTTGAAAAACGAATATAATTTTTACAAAATATTGTTGAAGAATTGAAGGGATGAAAATTTTTCTTCCTCATTGTCGATGGCTACAATTTTTTATCCAGTATTTTGGAAATTAATCAGAGACAACAAATTTGTATTCAAACAAAAGTATTGTCGTCTAGCGCGAAAACTGCAATCAATTGTAATAAAAAATGGCAGCTGACTGAACAAGAATTTAAAAAATTTAATTGTGAATTGATGTTAATCCCTTCGAAACGTTCAGATTCAAACAAACAAAAAACCTAACAAAAAAACACTTTTTGATGAGAAGTCTAAAGCAACATATTCTCGAAATATAATGCAAGACTTTTTGATATCTGAAATAGTTTTAAAAATGTTACGTATTAGGTTTAAAAAATCTGAATTTAGAGATAATAAAAACTGAACTGTAAATTAAAGCACTAAAAGTGTATTTATAATTGCGCATTTTAAATAAACAGTCAAATATTTCTAAATACTACAAAACTGCTTTTTTCTTTTCATTAAAATTTTTTAGTTTAATGGATTAAAAATATTTTTTTAAAGACTTCAACGTTATTGGAATCTGATTTGAAATTAAATAAAAGTGTTTAATTAGGTATCTATTAATTTAAAATTACATATTTTTGAATTGAAAATAGTTTATATGTTTTCAATCGGACGTTAAGATTTGTTTAACTACCAAGGCTTTCGAATTTAAACAGTAAAGTAATTATTGGTTAATTTGTAATACTTGAAGTACAATTTATTTAAAAAATTAAAAAATTATTTATATTTAAATTTGATCAACTTGAAACGTTTTTTATCCAAATGTTTAATTTCGAGCGATTTCAATTTTTTATTGTTTGTGCCTGTAAAACTGCATTTTTAAATTCTTCAAATTGAAAATGTATGGAAACCACCCTACAGTGAATATTGAACCTATAGTAGATAATAATGAATTAAAAGCATATATGTCTAAAATTAATTAATTCTAATTTTTATTTATTAACACATATTGGGTCCTGACTAATAATTAAATTACATTAATTATTTTACATACATGAGTATTTTTAATTATTAATAATCGCATAAAGGCGCATAATTTCATATTTTTTGCGAAAAATATGTAAAAAATTGCGAAACATTATCTGAAATCTTTTAAAACAAGCAAAGTTGACAATTTTCAAATTCTTTAAAAAGTACGAAAATTAATTTTTTTATCTCAAATAAATATTTGCATGCTTCTTCCACTCAAACTTAAAAAATTGCAAATATACGTGCAAATTTTATTTAAAAAATGTGCAGTTACCTGAATTAAAAAGAAAACGTTGCTCTCTACATTTTTTTTAAATTTTATCTTGCACAACCAAATTTTTGTTTTAATTTTGTATTTTCAATTTTTTTCAATACTATAAGCTGTAGCTAAAAATAATTAGTTATAATTTTGAGGTCAATAAATAAATACAAAATAATAAATATAATTCACAGAATTTTGCATAAAATTCAGTTTTTTAGGACAGAATCGTGATATCTTGAGCGTTAGAAATACTGCTCTTATTCATAATTAATTATATTAGGAAACTTGTTTTATAAGTAACCTATAGAGTTTTTAACATTAAATTTAAAATACTATATTAAAATTTGAAAACTTAGCGGAAATAAATTATGTATATATAACATTAGTTAAATATAAAATTGCTAGATATAGAAGATTGGTTGTATAATATAATCCCGCTAAGTTATACAATAATGTTAAAAACAGCTATTAAAATTTAATTCAAAAATGTCTGTGGGGTACTTTATAAAAACAGTTTCTTGATACATTCAATTATAATTATTTTTTCGAAATTATCTCAAAGACAGTATTTGTTTTACAGCCTGTTGCTAAGGCAGATTTAGAAACTGTTTGAATTTATAAAATTTTAATCTGAATCCTAACAAGTGATAGATTTATCAAAGTTTTTCAATGTAAAATACCGACTTCCCGTGAGGAAAAATTTCGTGGCAGGCTTGAATCATGCTAAAGCCAGTACAGTTTTTCTCAAGCCTGTCTATTCACGCAATACTAGACTGGCGCTACACTGGTGCTGTCTAGTTTTGCTACGTGTTTGATTCAAACCTTTCTGCTGTCTAGTCCCGGTCTTGGCGCTATCTAGGAGTTCGTTACGAATTTGAATATATAAAGATTGTCCATATTTTAGCTAGTTTCTAGATGGAATCACGGTTTGGACTTGAACAAAAATTACAGTGGTGAATTCAGAAAATAATCATTTTTGAATAAAAGATTTAGGAAATGACAATACACAATTGCACAAATGCTGAAGCAATAATTAACGGTACACTATTACATATTTAAGATAGTAAACAATAATTTTTTAAGGTGATCGAAATCTTAATACAAGAACTGTATTCTTAAAAACGATTTTTTTAAAGAATGTTTAATAACATTTTCTTTCAATTGAATTACATAGAAAAGTTATAGTAAAGTTATAATAAATTTATATTGAATTTATGCTAATTTTATTATGTATAATACTATGCATAATATTGATGATATTCCAGAAAATCAAATATTATTATAAATGATTTATTTAATTTATTTTAGTTATTCATTTTTTGCGTAAATGATAATTAGGCCTAACGTATTAATTATTTATAATGAAAAACAATCATTATTTCGTAGCCTAATCGCAAGTAAAATCATAAAAACTTTATTTTTCTCAATGATTTATTCCCACAACAAACACTTTTAATGTTTAGAAAATCGTTCATGTTTTATTTAAATAAATTTTAGGAAGTAATGATTTGGAATTCATATCCGACAAAAATGAAAAAAAAATTAACTTTTAGATGTCCGAGGTGTTAAGGCGACTGGACAAAGTTACAAGAATATAATAGGAAATTACATCAGAAGTTCGACACCCGGCGTATATACAAGAGATTTGCGGAAATTCATTTCTTAGTTTTTTTCTTTACAAACACTTTTTTTATATTTTTAATTAACTGAAAAATTTATATATTGGACTTTTATGACATAAAAAATAATTATATGATTTAATTGTTTATTATTTTTTATCAAAATAGCCGATCTGTCTAGAAACTAGTCGATCCGAGCGTTACATCCCAGTCTATCCACTGGACAGTCAGCCTGTGGCGCGCCAGTGCCGACTCAAGGTGGACTAGACAGAAACGGTACAGCGCCACGAATTTTTTCCACACGGGTTGTATTAAACCTTTTGGAAGTAATAAACATTTTTTTTATGACTTCTGTGCATAAACATTGTCCATTCTGCTTTCTCATAGAGAAAGCTTCGTAATGGAAACCATTTTTGAAAATTTTTGAATCCGGATGTTTGTGTGGATGTGTATCTGGATATGTGGATGAATTGATGTCACACTTTTTTGTGTGAACACGATAACTTGAAAACGGTGGCAAGTGAATTGATGAAATTTGAAGCACTTATTTTCACCACTAGTATCTTGAAACTGACCGAAGGATTTCTAAAAATATTTATTGCATTTTTCTTAGCACTTTATAATATTTTTAAAACTGGGTTTTCATAGTAAAATTTTTTTCATTAACATAATTCAAAGTAGATGCAAGGATTTAAAAGATTCCTTGGTTCGAGACGAATCGATTGACCTATAATATTAATACATTCTATCACAAAGTAAGAAAATTATGTTAATTTATATATTTTTAAAATCGATGTTTATAGCAACAATTTTTCTATTCTCATAATTAAAAGTTGATGCGAGAATAGAAAAGTTGTGTTGATCCAAGGCGAATCGATGGACCTATAGTATTGATACCTTTTATTAACAGAAAATCATTACGCTGGGAAAGGGATCGGGTGCGATAGAACGTTTCCCTTTCCTTTTCCAGCTCGAAAAATTATCATTTTAAATACAAACTTTGATTTGTCTGATTTGTCATTATCACTAATGCTTTCTCTATGAGGAAGCAATTACATTTGCTAACGGGAAGCAAAGTGTTCGTGAAATAAGCACTATATAATTATAAATACAAACAAAGTGGAAACACTCGAGATCGAATTCACAGCTAGTTTAAAGTTTCGTTTCCCCAAGCAGGACCCGTCGGGGAAGTGAGGGGAAATTAGGGCGGGGAAGTAGGAGAATGATAAAGGGGCACTAAGGGAAATCGCGGGTGGGGAAGTTGGAAAAGTGAAGGCATGGGGAGGAGGGGAAGTGAGGGGAGGGAAACTAGGGAAGTTAGGGTAGGGGAAGTGATAAGAAGTGGATGATGGTGTAGTAAGCGGAAATCACGAGTGAGTGAGTTACGAAAACTAATAGGAGGGAAGTAGGAAAAATGAGAAAAGGAAAAGTAGGAGACTTGGAGGGCGAGAAAGTATGGGAAGTGAGGAAAGAGGAACTAAAGGTTAAAGTGTGGCGAGGAGATGTAGGGTAGGTAGTGGAGTTTTTTTGTAGTAAATTAATCTTCTTTGTTGAAGATTCATCTAATTGGTTAACTGTAAAAAAAATCTTACGATGACTTACAGGGGGGAGAGTGGAAGGGTTCAAAATATCAGAAAACCCCCTTAAGTCATTTATGGAGGACCCCTTTTTAAATGTTTAAAAATTTCAAGGAATTTGAAAGAATTTTGTCAGATGTTTCAAGATTTTAACCTTGAATATGTCTCCACAAGTTTTGGAAATGAATTAATTTGAATAAACCTGAGGAATTCCTAGAGATTTCCAATACTTTAAGTGATTCCTATGGATTTCAACTATTTCAAAGGATATGAAGGAATAGAAATAACTTTTAAAGGAAAATATTCTAAAAATGTCAAGGGGTGTTAAGGAATTTTGTAGGGTTTCCAAAGATTTGAAGGAACTTAGATAGTCCAATCATCACGAGGAAAAAACGATTGATTCGATTACATAAATTTTCCATTAAATTTTTGTTGCTTATACCCTTTATTTTAGCATTCAATAAAAGGCTCTACGTTAGCACAAACTGATATTTACGTATAAAAATTCAGCAGTCAACATAAAATATATAATTTTAAACTACTCTCGGATCGTTTTTCGTGATAAAAAAAAAATTATTTTTAATTTTTTTTGTAATTTTAATAATAAATTACAACGATTTTACGACAGAATAATTTTTTTCTTCAAAAGCTGATATAATAAATTATATACAAGAATACAACAATGAAAAAATACAAAACATAATAAATATATATGGGGCGTTATTTCTCAAGTGTACCCACTCAAAAAGTCGAAGTTGTCCGATCTAAGTTAAACTTAGGCGAAGTGTTATGCTATTGGATAGTACTTTATGGGAAAAAAATTTTGTCAGTCGGATAAGTATTGACCGAGGGGGAGGGGGTGAAAGTTTTGGGATTTTCGTGGGTATCGTCTATTTCCGCAATTTTTAACTCTTTTAATAGCGATAAAAAATGCTGTCTAGTACAGTTTCGATAGGGGTTTTCACGCTCTTTCGATTGATTCTACGTATTTTTTCAAAACATAAATATGTGACTCAAAAATGAAGGTCAAAAATAAATTTGACTTTTTTTCAAACTGAGACAGGTTTTTTAAAATTTTGTTTGTCTTAAAAGAAAGCTTAGGTCAATACTTATCCGAATGACAAAATTTTTTGCCCATAAAGTACTATCCAATAGCACAACACTGTGCCTAAGTTTAACTTAGATCGGACAACTTCGACTTTTTGAGTGGGTGCACTTGAGAAATAACGCCCCATATATAAGATTTGATAAAATATTCGTGATTTCTAAGTCTGACTGCATTAGTTCTGACAAGCGTAAGAATGACTTTATTTAAGAGATTCTTTTAGAGATAAAATATCATATCGGTGAAATGAATGATTTTGCCGCTGTATTTGTTTAAGAACTGTTAAAGACAAAAACCAACAAAAATTGGCTCTCTTACGTTTGTAATATTAATTACCTAAAATCACGTTCATAAACATGATTATA
>CAKNWT010094154.1:0-11334 GCA_932066315.1 Andricus coriarius | reverse complement strand
CGTATCAAACTTACCCCTATCGACCCTACTTTAAACTGTGATATTTAAAAATGTAAACTACACACAAAAAAAGTTTCATTTTAAATAAAGAAACAACGTCAAAATGTACTGAAACAAAATTGAACCATATAATTGGTTCATATTGAGCAATGCGAATATTGAAAGTAATTCAATTGTTTCTCAGTTTTGACTTTGATCAAGAGAGCGAACAAAAAAGAAGTTCAAAATCAATTTGTAAAAAAATGAGCTGAAACAAAATTGAAACTGCAGTTTTTTCAGCATTGGGTAGTCGGAAATCAATTTTTTGTTTAGGCCATAGTCTAGTTTTTTAGGACCAAAAACGAAAATCTTGCAAGCTTGATTGGTGGAACTGGAAAAGGGGGAGGGTTTTATCCGTCCCACCAGGACTATACACTTAGTTTTTTTATAGAAGGGAACGTAATATACATAGAAAAAAAATAACTTTTTGGGGTTTTTGGAATAACTTCTGTGGATTTCGGAAATTGTGATGGAAAAGTTATACGACTTGTAGAGGAATTTCTAATGAAGAATTCTATGTATCAATCATATGGTTTTCTTACCCCCAAAGCACTCCCACGCTGCCCCGAAAAGTACCCCTAAATCCCGGATCGTCAATTCTGCACGAATTCTACATCTTCCAACACTTTATTCTCGTTTATGGTCAAAAATTATTATTTTTGATCTAGTGAAAATTATTGTACTTTTCAATATTAATAGATATTTCGTTAGACTAACAATAGTAATTTTTGGCAAAAGGAAACAAAGGTGTCATTTCGTGCAAAATTGACAGTTTTGGACTTAGGGGCACTCTTGGGGACAACATGGGATTGTGTTAGGGATGGCAAATCTATATAATTGATACATAGGATTCTTCTTTAGAAAGTCATCTACAGGCCCTATAACTTTCCCATAACATTTTCCCCAATCCACAGAAGTTATTCCAAAGACCGGTTAAAATCAAAATTTCAAAAAAACCAAAATATGCAATTTCTTTTTCCGGAATTGTGATCGACTTAATGAAATTGTTGACTTCCCGCACGAAAAAAAAAATTTCCAATGCAATTTTGAACCACCCTAATGCACACAATAGGGAACCCATTAAAGCAGTTAGCTTTAAATTTATTTAGTAGCATCTTTTTTGGAAATTCACAAAAAAATATTAAAAAGATAGAAATTAGCAAAGTGGTGACGGTTGTGAAAACCATTCTTGTTAAATTATGCGAGATATGGCAAAATGTCCAGAAGTAAGAATCTTCCTACAAACTGTCGATATTTTGCACCAATTTTTTTTTTTTTTTTCTTAAAGTGTATATTTTTATGAATGATTTTTGTAGAACTGTTCAAATGGAGCAATTCAGTGTCAGAACTTTTTTCTGTATCACACACTTTCCAGAACAAACAAATTTTTAAAGCGATCACTTTGCTAATTTTCTGCTTTTTCTTTTACGGTCAAAGAATTAAAAATTAAAACTGTAATAATTCTTTAGATTATACATACATATAACTCAAATAGAATTTCAAAAATTGTATATTTCTTTTTTCAATAAATTCCATTTTAAATCTGGATTCCAATTATAAAAATTGTTATGATTCGAATTAATAAATATTGTTCAATTTTGATAGGTACCGTAAAATGAGGCAAAGTGGCTTGTTTTTTTTTATTTAGGTATTTAAGATTAAAGTTTATATTCTCTATCTAACCCTCTTTTAATACGTGAACTTAAACACACATTTAATTCATAAATAACTCCTTATCATCCTTTGACGTGTGGACGATTTCACCCCATAATGCAGGGCTAACTCGCTCACTCATGAAAAAAAGTTAAAAAAAAATTGATTGAAAAGAAAACTTTACAAAAAAAAATGGTTTAAAAGTTATCTCATAATTATAAAGCAACTGAAATTACTAAAACTTATGTTAAAGTTAAATAATCTGCTTATTGTCACTTGGAACTTAACCTAATTTATTCTTAAACTTACTACTTTTTGAACGTTTGTGAAAGGTATGTTGGTTTTCTTAAACGTATTGATTATCAAGACAAACAATTTTTTTGATTAGTTTATTTTAAAATACCAGGACCCAGTTTTTCCATAAAAAAGAAAAAGTTTACGAACATTATTATGCAGGACGAGAAATATATTTCATTTATGTGAAAATTTTTATAAATCTTGTTTGGGTCCTGGCAAAGATGATTCATTGCCCAAATATCCATAAACGTCTACAAGTCAAGTTTTTCACGACTTTTTTTAAACAACCAAACCAAATTTTTAAACCGGAGAATCTTATACGAATGCACTTTTAATTCGTTATAACTAACGAAACTGCATCGAACAAGATTTAGAATAAACTTTGACATTTGTGAAAAAGATGATTGATCGCTAATCCTAACATTCCTAATTCGGAGAAAGAGATAATTAATTATAAAAAATAAACTTGTGGGTGGACCAGTCATTCCTACACGCACAGCTTAACCACATTTTACGCTAGCTAGTTATAAATTATAATTTTAAATGTAAAATTTATAAAAACTTGCAAGCTATTTAAATATTAGCACCATCTAAAATGTAATCGTTTCAAAAATATTCTGATCTTTTGTATAAACGAATGATGCCAGCTACTCGTAAAATTGTCGTTTATTGTCATTAGGAGTAATTTTAAAGCGCTGAGACCGAAGGTTAATAATTGCAGTCTTATAATGCTACATTCTTGCATAATCAGACGTTTTGCTAACGAGACAGTAAATCAAACAGGCACAATTTCTAATGAGCATTTCTCCAAAATGATATAAGATTGATTACCTTTGGAAATAATTTTAAAAATAATTAGTCAATTAAAAACACTATCTATAGCGTGCATAGAATAATAATCAGCAACTATGTAGAATCCAAAGATTAGTAGAATAAAATTCCTTGAACTGATTAGAAAAATATTACGATTTCATGCTCTAGATTCTTAGAAAGATGACAATCGAGACAATCTAACTTTCCATTTGTGAAGGAGGAGATTCTATACCTCTATAGTACAGAAAGACAATATTGCCCCTCAATATAGCTCAATATTTCATGTCGCAGTTTAAGTGATATTTCTTTTTTTTCATCCACGTGGAATTCCAGACGTTCTTGCGAGGTTGAACTCTCAGAAAAATATTTTCTCATTGTCAATACCTCATATCGCGAATATTAATTGTGAAGGTAAAGTGCGACGAAGAAGGAGAAGGAGAAGTCCTCTGCATCCTAAACTTATCCTTCTCACTTTCACTTTGCTCATCTCATCGACTAAAGGTTCTCTAGACATCGTACCAACATTATATCTTCAGTTTTGAACTGCGCTTGTACCGTGAACTTGATTTTTACTCTCACTCGCCATGGAACAATTTCACGTTTTCTGTCTTTTGTGCTCGTTATTTTTAGCGCCAGTACTTACTCAAGAAACATTTGTAAGTATGAAATTATATTTTAAAATAGTAATTCACGGTGGTCACTCAAGCTTAAAAAAAAATTCCAGGCGATCTCCCGACACGGTGGGCTTGTATTAAGTTTAAACCAAAAGGGCTTGCACCGCTCGACAGTGCTTTACTGTTCATAATCGGCCATAGGTCCCATTTCTTAAACAATTTAAAAGTTTATTTTTTAGAAAAGCTCAACATTGAATTTTTAAGAGAACTGTGGCTTGCGATTTTTTTTACAGAGCAACAACACATAAACAAATGAAGTAACAAAATTCGCCATTTCAGCTTTGTGAATTTTTATCTCAAAAAAAAAAAAAAAAAAACAGAAAAAAAACTTCATCCAAAAAAAATTTTTTTAATAATATTTAACCTCATTATTAAAAACAATTTTTATAAAAAAATTCTTACTACTGTCTTTTTCTCATAAAAAAATGGTTTCCTTCACAGCAGTTGCTAAGATTATTCATGAGAGTCATAATTCATAACAAAAAATTAGCATAAGTTAACATTTACTCTTTTTATAAATATTTTCATAAACATATTCACAATAAATGAGTTTTTCTCGTAGCTAAATTGATTTTTCTGATCAAAAGTGATTCACGATTGTCTTGAAAGGCGTTTATATTCTTCGAGCTTTATCAAACGTGAATAGTATAGATAGTTCATAACGATTTCGTTAAACAAATGTGCCAACTAACAGTGATTAAAATACTAAATATGAGACATTAAATTACAATTTGCGTAACTGTTAATAACAATTTTTATAAAAAAATGTCAGAATCTACCGATTGATGGTAGAAAAAAGTTATTTTGTCTTCAATAATTTTTTGGTAAACTTAATTATAATATAGAACCAACTTGATCAAGAAATTGAAGAACTAATAGAACAATTCGAATCCAAGATTGTTTCAAGTGCTGAATCTTAATTTATTTATTCAAAGGTTTTTATAATAATCTGTTTCTATTATAAATACCAGTTTTTACTGCACTTTGATGCTCTTCTTTCTATGTGAAAATAATAAGGATATAGTTTTTGTAAGAAAAAAGCATTTTTTCACCACGAAATGTCCGGCTAGAACATTTGTTTAACGAAATTATTATTAACAATATACATTATTTATGTTTGATAAAGCTCGAAGACAATATTGCGGATAAAATTTGGTCAGAAAAATCAATTTAGCTTTTAGAAAAACTCATTTATTGAGAATTTGTTTATAAAAATGCTTTAAAAAACAGTCAATGTGAATTTATGCTAATTTTTCGTTACAAATTATGACTCTTATGAAAAATCTTAACAATTAGCGTGAAACAAACAATTTTGCCCATGAGAGAAAAAACTCTAATGAGAATTTCCTTATGAAAATTGTTACAATAATTAGGTTAAATATTATTATAATTATTTCTGTTCTACGAGTGCAGATGCAATAATTCCAGGTAATAGTCACTTTATCTGTTCATATATTGTTGCTCGGTGAAAAAAACAAACCGCAAACCACAGTTCACTTGAAAATTTTATGCTAAGTATTTTAAAAAAACTCTTAATCGGTTAAGAAATATGACCTGTGGGCGATTATGAACAGTAAATTTCTATTCCAGACAACTGCACTCGACCAAAATTAAAAAAGTCACTGGAGCGATTGTCGAATAAACTTAATTTTATTTGTTATTTTTAGGTTATTATGTATATTTTTGTAAAAACCAATTCAAAGCGATGCTTGTTTAGCTTAAAATATGTTATTTGGCATAGAAAAAAAGTATTCTAACATTAGATATCGTTGGATAACCGGGACTCTTTCAAATTTAAAAAAAATGAAGTTTTTATCAGTTTTAAAATTATTTCCTCACTTCAGAGCATGCTACATTAAGTTTATCATTGCCAAAATAAGTTTTTTTTATCTTATATAGCTTAGGACATACAGCCTTAAGAAGTTATAATTTTCAGACAAATTTATCAGAAAACAAATTTAGTTATAATTTTTGTAAAATCACATTTTTCTTGTGTACTGTAGAGAAAATATTCAAGATATGGGTTAAAGTAGACTTAATTTCTAGCAAATCTAAAAAAAATGTTATATTTCTCATAGGTCCGAAGTTATAGCGTGTTGACAAATTCCCACTTCATTAAAAAGTAAGTTTTTTTTTATTATCGAATTTCTACTGCAATTGGAATTAAAAGTTTTTGCTATAATAAAAAAAATGTACATCAAGTAACACACAGATCTGAGAATCTTGAATTATTCATGAAGAAATCCATAACAAGCAATAACTTCGGACATATCAGAAATATAACATTTTATTTTTTGAGGTTTCCTTTTAATTAAGTCTACTTTAATGAATATTGTAATTTTTTTGTCTACAGCACGCAGGAAATATTCTATTTCACAAAAATTAAATTTTTTTCTGTTGACAAATCTGGCAGAAAAATATAAATTCAAAAGGCTGCATTCTCCTAAACTATATTAGATCACAAAACATTTCCGTTTTACTGGGAATACAATGCACTTCAATTTTTTCAGACGAATTGGAAGAAGTATTCGCTAAAGTACAGACATATTATTTTAAAAACTATCAAAGATTTAAATTTTTACACTTTTTAGGATGTCAAAAGATGCTTAATGTTTAGATACTTTTTATCGATGTCAAACTACAGAGTTTAAGCTACAAAGTTACCGCTTTGGTGTTATTTTCACAAAAATATACATAATAACCTGAAAATAAAAATAAAAGTTAGGCTTATTCAACAATCCTTCCAGCGATTTGTTTCTTTTTGCTCTAAAAATAATCGTGAGGCTTCACTAAAATGATTTATAACGAAAAACGAGAGGTGCAAGACCTTTTGAGTTAAACTCAATCAATAATAATAAATAAATAATAAGCTCAAACTAAAAATGAAATAAAAATAAACAAAAAACTCAATAATAATTATTATTCACCAATCGCTTCATTATTTAAACTTTGAGAAAATTAAACATTTCAGAACTCCAACTTAAAATATTTAATGTAAATTATTGTAAAAGTGATTTCAGACCTCACAGCCCAAAATGCTTTTAAAAAGAGAAAATAGGGTAATTTTTCAAAATAATAGGGTAATAAAACTAAATAAATACTACTTTATTTAGTTGAATTTTTATGTACAAGTTACATTTTTAACCAAGAAAGATGAATTTACCACCAAATAGTTCAATCTTGAAGCAAAAGAGACGAATTTTCAACAAAAAAGTTCAATTTTTGACCAAATAGTTGAATTTTCAAGACAAAATGAATAATATTTTAAAACACAATTGAATTATCAATTAAGAAAAATGTTCTTTCAACCAAAAAATATGACTTTATAAGAAAATAATTGAATTTTTCAACAAGATAATGAAATTTTCAACCAAATGGAAGAAGTTTTATCCAAAAGATACGAAATCTGAACCAATATTATAATAGTAGAATTTTCAGTTAAAAAGATTTAACTTTCTACCAAAAATAGTAAGATTTTCTTGTTGGATTCTATCAGAGGGATTCTTTAAAAAAGGGAAAAGGAGGGGTATTGTAAAAAGGTGTGAAGTCACTGATTTAAAAAACTACAGTGGGAATTCTGCAAAAGGAAGCTTTTTTCAATTTATTTTCGAAAAATTTAGAGTATTCCTAAATTATAACCTTATTATGCTAATTATTAGTAACTAATTATATGAATTTAGGTTACCTATGTAATTACTATATTAAATATCTAAAAAAAAAGTTTTCGTTCGCAAACATAACAGGAACTTTAGCATTTGAATGATCCATCAACACAAGTTTTAAATTCTTAAATATATATAGTATAAAAGGATTTTCAAAAAAATTCTCGGCTCTTTCCAAATGCCCAAAATTCTAGGCTAATTCCCGGGTTTCTCGGTCAGTGGCCATCCTATAATTATATAGTTGGTTCAATCGTGGTTTTAATAATCCTTGCGGTAACATTAATAGAATTTTCTGCAAAAAATAATTCCATGTTTTACAACAGTGGAGGATACAGGACAGACTGGATAATCCGTATTTTTTTCATAGTAAGATTGAGATTAATGAACTTGAATAATTTTTGACGAGAAGTAATTTGATTACACTTCTCATAAAAAAAATTATATTATTAATTATTAGTATTATTACTATTGTGAGAAAATGCGCATTATCCAGTATGTACTGTTATCCAACACATACGGCTCTCCCCTAGGGTTCTGATAAC
Source organism: Andricus coriarius (assembly GCA_932066315.1). Classification (NCBI taxonomy): domain Eukaryota; kingdom Metazoa; phylum Arthropoda; class Insecta; order Hymenoptera; family Cynipidae; genus Andricus; species Andricus coriarius. The sequence goes on along the minus strand of CAKNWT010094154.1, from coordinate 3,654 downwards.
GATTATTTTTCGGAACATCTGTTTTTGATTAGTTGCTTAATTTCTCCAAATTAATTTTTTCCCTTAAATTAATTCAAGGAAGGAACCTGGTTTAAGACGCTTACATAATTTAAGAAACAAAAAAAGTTGAAAATTACGAAAGGGGTGAAACTTTAAAAATAAATTTTCAATTTCCCCAAAATTTGTCCCATTATTGATGCAAAAAACATTTAAGATTTTTTCATCATGTTTGAAGTTAATCAGCAGTGTAATTTCATTAAAAATAAGAGGATTCTCGATTATTTTATTTGCTTTATTTATTTTTATTAAGAAGTGATTCGCGCTTCCGGATTTAAACTTAGAAAGTATAAGCTGTAGATAGAAAATATAGCTGTACCACCTAAATTTCTAGCTGAGTTACATAAATATGTAGCTGCTTTAGCTAAATTTCGCCATCTAGAAATTATCTAGATAAATTAGCTAGCAAATTTCTAGATGGCATAATTAGCTAAAAAAGCTAGATATTTAGGTAACACAGCTAGAAATTTAGGAAACACAGCTATATTTTTTTAGAAGACGAAATCCAGATAAGCGTCTAGCTGGGATATCTAAACCATCTTTTTCAGTGTGGAGTCCCGACAATTCCCCAAAAAACTAAAATTGACAATTTTGCGCAAAAATGGCACATATGAGCTCTGCTTTCACCTTCTTTGTCATTAATTATTTTCATTCGACCAATAATAATTAATAATTAATAGTATTGATAACAATCAATTAGATAATAATCGTATGTATGTATGTGTGTACGTACGTATGAATGTATGCATGGATCTATGCATGTGTGTACATCTACCTCATTCAGATATTATGCTATCCAATTTTGTGACAAATTCGTATTTGTTCAAATAATTTTATTCATTCAGACAATTTTGTTCTGAAATAAATATTTGAAATTTATAATTTTCTGTGCTTTATGCGGCAATCTGTCATTGTTATGAGCGAAATTTTTCGTAGAAACCTATATACAATTGGTGAAACAATTTATTTAAGTTTAATTGTACATTTTAGTAGAAATGCGATGAAAAATCTGATTTTTTTCTATAAACGTTATAAGGTATATCGCTTATCGATAAAATTACCTCTAGAGTCTAACTATGTCTATCATACGTTTTCGGGTTCGCTGAATCCAAATTCGAGGTCCATTTAACCCCATCACGTCAGGATTTTCCAATATCTTAAAAAATAGGCTCAAAAATCCAATAAGTCCTCTATCCATTGACCACTCAATCCCAATAACCCCATAACCCGTTAACCCCTTAAACCCATAACCCCTTAACCCAATAACATCAAAATGCCATATAACTCCGAAACGATTGGCGACCGTTTACTTGACTTCCAAGAAGTGTTCGATTTAATTTAAGGCCTTTACCTGGTCTTTATGTTAAAATAATAACAATTATTTATTTAAAAAGGAAGAAAATCATTTTATTAGTGCAACGTTTCGGTCCTGGATTTGGAATCTCCTCAGGCTTCAACAAAAAACATGGACACACTACATAGTTGTACATACATATGAGATCATACGCACGTACATAATTATACATTTTGTCCTCCTCACACCTATCTTACAACTATACGAAACAAATAAATAAACAACTAAGAACACACGAGCACACATTTGCACACACGTATACACACCCTTCTCATTAACGATCCTATCCCTTCCCTTCTCGTTCAATCCCTCCCCTTCCCATCCAGTCCTATCCCTTCCCATCCTATCCCACCCCATCCCTTCCCATCAATTTCCCTTTTCCTTCCCTTCCTATCCTGTCCTATCCCTTACTTTCCATTTCCATCCTTTCCCTCCCCTTCCCATCCAAACCTACCCTATCCCATCCCTATTCCTTTCCCCTCCTTCCCTTTCCCATTCGATTTTCCAATCCCATCCCTATTCCTTTTCTTTCCTTCCCTTTCCTATCCCGTTTTCCAATCCTATCCCAATCCTATTCCTTTCCTTCCCTTTCCCATCCCTATTTCTTTCCTTTCCCAACCAAACCTATTCCCTCCCTATTTATTTCCTTTCCCATCCCATTTCTCCAATCCTATCCCATCCCTATTCCTTTCCCATCCTATATCATCCCTATTCCTTTCCCATCCTATATCATCCCTATTCCTTTCCTTTCCAATCACATTTAATCCTATCCCATCCATATTCCTTTCCCAACCCACCCTATCCCATCCCATCCAAATCTATTCTCTCCCAATTCCTTTCCTTTCCCTTTCTATCCAATCCTATCCCACTCCTATTCTTTTCCTTTCCCTGCCCATTTTTCCAATCCTATCCCATCCCTATTTCTTTCTTTTCCCATCCAATCCTATCCCATCCCTATTCCTTTCCTTTCCCATCCCATTTCTCCAATCCTATTCTATACCTATTCCTTTCCTTCCCCATCCTATCCCATCCCTATTCCCTTCACATCCAATCCTATCTCATCCATATTCCTTTCCCACCCCATCCCATCCAAACCTATTCCCTCCCAATTCCTTTCCCTTCCCATCCAATCCTATCTCACCCCTATTCCTTTCCTTTCCCATCCCATTTTTCCAATCCTATCCCATCCCTATTCCTTTCCCTTCCCTTTATACCTGCGACTAGGCTATCAAGTAGACCAGCTGAAAGGGATTGAAAATTAAAAACTAAAATTGCTAAAATTTTGAAATTACCGCAGCGAAAGTTAGAAATTCAGAATCTACGGGTTTCGATAATTTCAGATATCTAACTTTTTTTTAGAAGTTTAAAATTGGAATGAATATATAATGTATCTCGTAAATGGAATAAGATACGCTAAAATAGACATCGTCGTTGAATTCAACACCAGAATAGTATATTAGTATATAATGTGCAATTATAAAATATATATAAGGAGAAATTTCATCAATTTTAAAAAATGTTAATAATTTGAAGAAAATTTTAAAAAGGAATTCGGTTGGTGGCGGCCAACTACTGTAGGGTAGGGTGGGGCGAGATGAACATAGGGGGTAAGATGAACCAGTCAATTTTCTCGCAATCTATCATTTCATTTGTAACTGTTCTTTGCACTAATATCAGGAAGAACGTTATCAAGCTTCTTTTTAAAAAAATTTTCGCTTAATGTTGAATAAATTTGAAAAAAACGAAAATACAAATTTTAAGACCTGTATTCTGCTATTTTGCATTTGTTTAGAAAGTCCAAGAATCACACAAAATCACATATTAGATGTTTTTCCAGTGGTTATTTAGATAGCTTATTTATTAAACAAATTTTTATATAATTGTAAAACAGAAATAGGTGAAATTTTGATTTTACTGGCAAGTGTCATATGGGGCGGAATGAGCAACTGTTCTGGGGCGGTATGAGCCACCTCTTCCTGTGCATTAACCTAACCTCTTAGTGTTACAGTCAGTAGGTTAAGATGCAATGTTTTATTGTATCAGATTGTGCAGTGTTTTAATTATGGGCAAACGTGTAAAAAATTAATCTTCTCGAAAAATGCTCAGAAAAAGTTTGACAGATGCATTGTTATAGGTATGTATTATAATATAATCTGAGTTGCTGGCAACCAGAAGAGAGCACTATTTTTCTGGTACATTTTTTAAGTAACTTTGTTTGAAAACTCGCGAAATGCTATAAAATG
>CAKNWT010094136.1:0-12827 GCA_932066315.1 Andricus coriarius | reverse complement strand
TCTAAAAAAAAATCTCTCAGTGTACATGAAAGATATTTTAATGCAAATCCATATTTTAATCTAATTATATAATTAACTTAATGAATTTTTCTTCGACGACGCTATGGACGATTAATAAAAAATATTACAATTTATTTTTGAATACAATTTTAATTTAATCTAAAGAGTGCAAGATAGCGAAAAAAAATTTCTTGTATAATATATATTCCTACCAAAGTGCTAATATTCCACTAAATAAACTATTGAAGAATATATCAAAATAAATCATGCAAAATCCTATAAAGTCAATGATTCATTAGAATTAAAATAATTTTTGTCTTTAGTTCGTAGAAGGGTTGTATTATTATTTATTTTCAATATAAATAATACCACTTTTATTTTTACTTTTATTTTTATTTTTATCGCAGGGGCATAATGTGAGAGGAGATGGTGAGGGATGAGAGCATGATCCAGGGTTCAGAGAGACAGTACTTGAGCGATGCACCTATCAAGAAGTTGTTTGTATCGCATAGTTTTGTTTTATTTCATCAAAAATAATTTTAACCATGTTTATAGTTTTCATCGATTTTACTTGTGTCCAGATCCAAGCTAAATAATTATGTATAAAGACAACATTAATTTGTTTCATATTTTGAACCTAAGATCCGCAAACTAACCTAATTGGAACATCAGTCTGCAGTTACACGTGTTCCGTAAAGTGATAAATGTCACGTTCATAACAAATTATATTGCAACTCTTATGGCGTGTTATATGAGCCTAAAAATCCAATTAAGATATAACAACTGCCTTGATCCTTTTCTAACCGAAAGATGTGAGCAAACTCAAACCTATTTATAAGATTTTCACGGAAGTACAGAATAATGTGTTTGGATTTTTAATTAGGATAGTCGTAAAATGGTTTCCAAATTAAATTCATTGAGATTTTTTCAATCACAAAGACGTTGGCATTCAAATACTGTAATAAATAATAATAATATTCTCAGTTAGACACATATAAAGTTATACGTTGAAGGTCATAACAGGGTCAACCACCTACATACAGTATTGTCATTTTATTCAGGCTGTTATTACTTTTTGGAAGATAACTACTTATAAACAATAAGTTATCCAATTATCCAATCGACTTAAAACTTTGCATACATACGTGTTTCCTATAAGATTGAAATATGACTGAAAGTGGAAAATAAAATTAAAAAGTTTTACAAAGTTTACAAAAACAAGCTTTTACTAAAATATACTAACAAGAAACAAAATATTTCCCTTTTAAAATAGGTATTTTTCATAAATGTGGCTAGTCGTCCAGAAATTTCGGGAGGACTAGACTAGACTAGTCCATCCTCTTTCCCCACTTCGCGCTAAATTTTCGGGACGATTAATATAGACGCAGCCTATTATATTATTATTGCAAGCCTCCTTTTCAAAGGGAATTATTTTTTTGTAGTATATTTGAACAAAAGCTTGTTTTTTGTAAACTTTTTTTTCTTAATTTAGTTTTAAAACTGTCTACTTTTTGCTTCTTCAGACTGATTTTCTTATGACGAAACGTAAGTATAATCAGCTGCAATTAGAAGCTGAATAAAAAGATATAATAATTGCCTGTTTAAACAAATTATATAAACAAATTTATCACTCTGCCAGTTTTCATCCAGAATATTTCATTTTTTTCGTAAAATCAACTAAAAATATTTTTCTTCTTTCTTAATACATTAACACATCATATATGGGCAACAGCATTTTGTATTATTTAAGAAATTTAATAAACAAAATCAAAATTTAGTTAATTTCCATCAGATTATGGTCATGTTTTCAGCAGAATGAACTTAAACTATTTCTTTAATGGATTTAATAATACGTTTTTCCTAGATTTTATAAGAATAAAATTACCAAAAATCATAATAAAATGTAACTAAACGATTTTCTACATTTTTGAAGGTCTATTTTAAAACCATTCAAGACTCGACTTGTCGATAAAATCTTAAAGATTGAAACAACAAACTTTAGATATTTTTTTGGAGGTTGAACCTGTTGCCAAATCCAGAAAAATACCTCATAAAGATTATTTCAGTAAATGGTGCCGTGTTATTTCAAATGCTACCAATAAACTTGTAAAACGTGACGCAGATTTGTACACATTTTTGAAAAACAGGACTTAAATGGGTCGCATAATTGTCAATATATCAAATCGATGAAATTCACTTTAATAAGTTGAAATCTTGCATTGTAGGAATACGATACTAGATGATGTATTCTCGCCAAAAGGTGTAATACATGTTACTCTCTTTTTATCCCCAGTGGAAAATCGGGGCAAAGGGTGGAGTTTATTCGCCAAACTGGATAACGTGATATCCTCACGACGGATATACGGCTTCCGAATAAATGGCCACGTATGTAAAGTTAACGTGATACATGCACATTCGAGTGAAGCGAGGGACGTTTGTGGTGGCAGGAAGTGGGTAGTATTTTAATAGCACCATGCATACGTGCTTATACTCAAGCCCTATGACCTATGAGAGCCCTAAGCCCTACCCATCCAATTACATAAATACGCATTCTTACCTTCTGTAGCCTAACAACCCAACCTAACCATTCATTACACCACCTACCCTCCTATTAAAAGAATAAATGTGCATGTATATACTTTTAGTCTACTGGAAATTGCAGAACAATTCAGCAGAGCAATTAAGGCCTCTTATTGGGATATAATCTCCGAGACATTATTCTCTGTAATATTTCTAGGCATGCGAAACCGAAATAACTGCAGGTAGTGTGCAGCAAGTCTCGCTCAATCTCAGTCGTTCGAGATGCAGTCTCGTAATTGAAATAACAATTCTCTCTTTTGTTTTAATCAAATCATCTTCCCTCGTTCCTCATCATTGAAGTAAATGTTAAATAATGGTAGTAAACAACGCAGAGAAAAGTCAAACTCAAATTGTTATTCGAAGGAGTTACATAAAAAAGGCCGCGAAGAAGCTGTTATTGAAGATGTTGAAGAAACGCCAAACCGTCAAAATATTTTTAATTATTAAAAAACTGCTACTTTGAGTGTTTCTTTGAATAACCTTAGCACACATTTCTTTCCTTCAAATTTAATAGTAAATAATAAACGGAAATGCTTACAAATATATGTGAAACCTATTATTCTTAACTTTCGTAACTTCTTAACTATATAAAGATTAATTAATAACCTTTTCTAGTCAAGTTCACTTTAGTTTTAAACTACGTACTTTAATTTTTGTTTCATAAAGAAAAGTAATAATCATATAGTCATATACATATTTGTGATTCATTTAAGTAGTTTATAAATTAAATGCAGCAAGCAAAAATAATTATATTATCTTTTTATTCGATCTTATTTTAACTTTCTTCTCAATTTTATGTTTAAGTGCTGTGCATCTCCTGGGCGTTAATAAACTTGAAAAAATTACAAAGCGATCAAAGAAAAAGTACTAGTATAACATTGATATCAATAATAGAGCATGCCACACGAAAAGATATTGTATTTTCTTTAAAATAATTTCTGTACAAGTTGCTTTGTAGAGTAAAAAATGTATCAGTATGTAATAATAATTATAACGATATATAATATTTGTATAATATTGAAAATAAAAATAGTTATGCAAAAGTATGAATTCGTTTTTAAAATAATAATTGACGAGATACAAGTCGATTAGGTTTAGTGTTTTACATTTTATTTTAAAATGTTAATATTTAATGATTTGACTACACTCCTAACATTTATTTTTCGCAAATGCTAATTTTGATGCTGACATGACAACCTATTCAATCACGGAACTATGTTTAAGAGAAATCGTTTTGTTTTACTCCTGTAATATTATTTTTAATTTAAATTCATATTTTCCTTATTTATTTGACACGTATAAATAATGTTGGTGGATTTTAAAAAACTTTTTACATAGAAACCTTTTGTGTAATCCATACATTGTGTGAGTATTTTATGGACTCTACATTTTTAGCAGAATGTCATAAAATTTTTATTGCATTTCAACAAGAATTCAGTTGAAAATACTGAATAAATTTTACGGAAATTCCTTTAGGAATCTCTTGATAATCCATTTTAGATCAGGCAGGCTGATAAACTTCAAGTAACAGATTATTGGTTGCCAATAAATATGTTTTTTTTTCAAATGAAATTAAGGGACATGTGTATTCCCAATTTCAGAAAAAACTTGTCTACGAAGTTCTGAGTATTTAAATTTTGAAGTTGGTTGTTGAAAAAAATACAACATTTCTTCAAACTTCTAGAATTCTTGAACTAATTGAGATATTTTTTGTTTCTAGATTCAGGTAAGGTTTACGATCCGTCCAAAAAATCGAATTAAGTTTTTTGATGGAATTAGTGAAATATGAAAAGTCGGATTTTCGGGGAAACAATCCTTTTTATATTTTCCAGTCACATTTTTTTTTTGATTTGTACATATATTATAAATGATACATTCCCTAAGTTTTATTTGCGCTAAACTTTTTTGTCTCCAGGAGAATTTTTGTTTCGTAAAATTGAATTTTCAAATTTTTTCGCGAGCGACTTATGATATTATAAAAGAATAAGAGGTCTTTTTTGTAAAGCTTCATTAAGTGCTATCATAAAAGAAGAAGAGGTCATTTTTTAAAAGCTTTATTAAGTAAGCAAAATTTTTCTTAAGATCTTTTCGTATCTTTAGCTGTTGGTGAAGAAAATTCAAAAATTCCATTCTATGAAAAGTAAATTCGCCTGTCCAGTAGTTCCGACTGGAAAAGGTTTGGCCCGCTTAAAAAACAACATATTCTGTCGGTGTCTAATTCTGCGACTTAAAAGTAATCAGCCTGATTGATTTGAAATTAATTCGGTCAATTGATAATATAGTTTAATATATTCATACAGTCGAAACTTATTTGACCAAAATAATTGTGAAAAAATTCTTTGATTCACATATTCCAACATTTTTTATCTGAATAACTTCAATTAGTGACACGAAAATGATTTAGAAGTTGTACATTATGCAACATTACGTGATATTTCAAGATAGAGATATTGATAAAACCGCTGATAAAGGATGGTAGGGATGTAATCTAGAATAAAAACTTTTCTATTTCCTAATATGGAATATAGTTAGTGAAATTATGCCACAGTAGGTCACAACAGATTTCTGAATGTTTTATATAATTTATAATAAATTATTAAGAATAGTGATTTACGCTGTGGTGAGACTAAACAAGTTATGTAACTATTTCTGTTGAGAAACTTGCGATAAAATCCATTATTTATTTGCTTTTAGTGTTTTCAAGAAAAAATATCGAGGTACGTTTCTAATTTCTCGATTTCCGAATAGTACGTCGCTTGTGGTAGAATAATTCGATATAAAAGCACACTCATTCATACATAATTAAAAAATATAATATATTAGCTTCCAAACAAAACCATTTCACTGATGAATAGTACAGTTCCTTGTTTAAAAGTTTAATATGAAACTCGTGTCGTTAGTTATAATGCTTAAAATCAGTTTTTCTTATCTCTCACATTTATTCCTTTTCATATTTCGACGAAATTTCTTCCAGTTGTGTTGTCTATTATGTCAAATATTGTGGTTAAAGTTTTAAGAATAAGTTTTTTGCATATTCCAATAAATTGGAATAACCTACTCTTAAAATTGACCTACGCTTGCATAGTTTCTCCTATGTGTTAATAATTTTTGAGATAATTAATTTGATCATAATTATTTTTTTTCAATGATAACGAGTTCTCTTTAGTGGATTATTCTAAAATAGGACCCGGTAAATGATGACGTCTTATGTTATAGCGTATGTGAACTAAATACCAGCTACACTTCAATGTTTCTTAGTAAACGTCTCACTGAACTCCAACTACTTTATGCCAATTTACCCTTCATATGACTTGCGTCATTCTGACGCTTTAGAATTCGCAAAGTACGGCGTAAAGAGAAATTACGCCTGTATGACGTCATAAGGCAAGTACATCTAACAATCGATGTCTCTCAACCTTCTTTTACTAAGTAGGAACGACGTCACTTTCGAGTACTTTGCATTTATCTGGGGAATAAGAGACCCGATTCTCATCAATCGACTATTTCAAACTCCACTAGGATCGAACTTGAATTTTTAAAGACCCTTCGTTATACTTGAATTGAGCTTAATCTCAGCCATCCAACAACCTTTCTCTCCAATAGTATTTTCCCACCTGCGATTCCTTCAATATGCCCAATTATTGTATTATTATTTAGTCAATTCTCTTAAACATATTCTTTCTTAACTTTACACAATATTAATTTACATTTCATTCCACAAAGTTTCTCGGTATAAATTGTAGAAATATACTTATAATAGAAAAAATAGTTATAAAGATACTTTATTTTTAATAATATCCGTCAAATTTTTTAGCCAACTTCCACATACAGAAAAAAATGTATAGGTAAATCAGTGATATTTATCCTTGTTCTAGCTACAATATATTTATAGAAATGAACCAACGATATTGGTAAACAGTTTAAAGCAGAAATTTGCAACAGAATTTATTGTTAGAATTACTTCAAATGAACTACATAAATAAATGGTTAAAACAAAGATATTACATAGCTGGCTTGAGAATGTTGGAACTCTGATATGGCGCTAATGCTATAGGATTAATTTGGACAGAGGTTTGAAATCTATAATTGATTCAGCGGTTGAGCTTACATTTAAACAAATTATAAAAGCCTATTTGAGTTGATAATAAGTGAAATTAATAAAAGAACTAGTTTTAAAGCTTGAGTGGTTTTTTCACACTTGGATAAAAGCTTATTTTATTTCTCCGAATTTCATACTAACCAGAAGTTTGTACTTGAAGTTTAGATTTTGTATGTGATCCAAAACACATGACTTCACATTGCTAATTCAAAGATATGAACGTTCTTTTGATATTTTCTGTGTTCATAATTACTGTAAATGGTATTCAGTGGAATTTGCGCATAAACATCATACGATTCGCAAAAATTCCACGGTACTATCACAGAAGTGGGAGAAAAAAATATACGAAATTTGCATAGAATTCTACGAAATTTATGTAAATTTTCAGTACAATTCTATGAAATACCAATTAAATGAAGAAAAATCTTTTACAATTCTAATTGGGTTTCTATTAAATGACTGCAGCATTTTCTATAGGATTTTGAAGAATACGTGATGTATTGAGATGTATGGAAATTCCGCGTATTTATAGTTCTAGATAAAAGTTGTATAGATCTTCTGCAAAAACTATTTGTGGGAATTCGAGAAAAATGGTAAGGAGTGCACTTTTTATTATTGAATCGTAAGGTAATTCAATAACAAATTTTGAGAGTAACTCGATATTGGAACATACAATCTTGAAACATTCTGTTTCGTGAGTTTCTACAATGATATGAATCTCATAAGACTTTTTAAATGTTCTAAAAAGCTACAAAGTTTTATCAGCCTCTGAAATTGATATTGTAATCCCTTAAAACCTGAACACATTTTATTAACTCCTAATTTTTTGTAAATTTTATTTTATGCTTTCTAGACATTGTCGATCTTTCGTAGTTTAAAACTTATAGAATGCCTCATTTTTTTATGACTTTGCAGTGTGTTTAGGTATGTAACTATTAAGAAGTATGTATTACACAAAAATCTTCATGATAATTGGGGAAATCATCGGCGATGGACTAGTCAACCCGAAATTTCGATACGACTAGCCAAACTTATGAAAAATATTTGGCCACTTATCCGAGATTTCGGGATTAAGAGACACTATTCAGCCTTTTTTGGTCCCTTGAAACCTTCCAAAATTCTGAGAAAGCTTCTAAATTTTGTATTCAAAATCTTTAAAAATCTACGTTTTGTTCGAAATTGTTTAAAATCTTCTTATTATTTTAATTATTATAGAATATGATTGTTTTCCAATATTGGAAATACATTTACAATTAAAATAGTCTCTTTTTATCAATAATGTTTAGAAACATTTCGAAATAAATTTTATCGTAAAATAAAATTACTCATTTGAAAATTTTTATTTACAAAATTGATGTTTAGGAAAATTCGTAATCTTTATTAATATATAAACAAACTGAAAACATCCATTCATGCAGTGTGGCAATCAATCATGTTTCCGACAACAATGTATGCGAGATCTCGTGGGTACAACTTTTTTAAAAAAGAAGAAGAGGATTATTTTTAACGCGAATACAGTACGGTAATACAGATTAAGTCACATTTCACATTTTTATAATCCTTTTGTTCAAGCGTGTACGATTTAAAATTTGACACGTCGAACATGTAATAATGTTCTAAATACATCTAGAATGTTCACAATCCAAGTTTTTCCTATATTTTTTTCCAAATCCACATTTTCTTTTTAAAGCCTAAAGCCATTTTCAATATCGTAAGTCTCTTCAATAAAATAAATTTTTGCTTAATTACAGGTTTAAAATACATTTGCGTGCTTTTTCTGACGTAGGTTTTGAAGGTGTGAAATAGAAAGCTTTGCTGCACACTTTTCTCTAATAGCGACAACTTCCGGGTGGTTTCCGGAGGTTAGAACCAATTTCGATGAGATTTCGCGTGTGAGAAATAGCCGAGGGCTTGACATGCAAAGCGATTTAAAGTGCTCATTTGTGGGAACATTGTCGATCGTACGTCACTAACAGTCGGTCGTTTTTTCTGCAACTTTAAGTTGAAGTGCGGTTCAATATGAGATCGGAGAAGGATGATATTAGATAACCGCTCGATCAAACACAATAGGGCAAGAATTGATATTCTGCATTCCTCAGTGGGAAATTCCTCAGTCTTACCACTGCTCCAATGTTGGTAAATGCTTGGGGTGTTTAAGCCAGGATTCCAGCCAATATTGGCCCAATATTGGGCTAATCGTACATTTCTGACTAGGTCCATCAAAAATTTGTTTTCCTCCCTTTAGTCAAAAAACAAACTTGAATTAAATATCTTCGTTTCTCAGAAATATCTTGAAACATTTAACATGAGTATTAATATGTAATCGAAAATCATAATATAACAAGGCTACGAGGAAATTGTGACACAAGTGTCATTATGTGTCGAGGACTGTCTACTTTAGTCTCTATATATGAGGATAAAATCGATTACGTTGTTTGCTGGCATCAACTCATTAGTGACTTTTTTGAACGAGCAAATCAAATATGAAATGGAATACAATATTAATGTTAGTTTACAATTCCCAAACTTATAAATTAGGGTGTCCAAATCATCGATTTTGGAATATTGATATATCAATTATATATATTATATTGACTAGTTATCAAATTAAAATATTTGCTTCAATTTAAAGTAATATAGAACATAATTATTAACCATAAATTAAAATAAATTATAAAATAGCGCAGAACAAAATTGACAGGTTAATGTGGGATTTATATCGTAATAATATGTGCTTAAAAGACATTCTGAAATTCTAAGACTTATAAATTTTGCTGATTTCGAAAATCAAACTTCAAATTTTCAATTCTAAATCATCCAAATTGAAGTAAGTTCGAATGTACGGCATCAGAATTACAAAAGTTTTAATTGTAAACCGTTAAAACCTGAAACTCTTCAATTTTAAATATTTACAACTCACAGTTCTACAACTTGGAAAAGTTATAATTGAAAACTCTTGAATTTCAAAGATATATAAATAAAAATTCTTAAATCTTGATGATTTTTGAAATCAAAAGTCAAGTTTTCAATTCTAAATTTCCCAAATTGAAGAAATTTCTAATGTAAAGCATCAAAGTTACAGAACTTTCTCTTGCAAAACTTAAAACTTGCATAATTAATTATTTGATATGAATTGTCAAAGTTAAAAACTTCAATTTTAAGGATATACAATTCAGTGTTCTACACTTTTTAAAAGTTACCATTAACAACTTTTAAATTTTAAAGATGTGTGAATAAAAATCCTTAAATTTTGATGATTTTGAAGATAAATGTCAAGCTTTGCAATCATAAATCCTTTAAGTACTACAATTTTCATGCATTACAATGGTCAATTCTTCAATTTTAAAGACTTGCAGTTAAAAATTTTTTAATTTTAAAGATGTATAAGTGAAGATTCTTAAATTATGACGAAATTAAAGATCTAAAGTTAAGTGATTTTAATCCCAAATCTTCCAAATTGATGAAATTTCAGCTCAATTTTTAAGACTGAGAATTAATTTTTCTACAATTTTGATGAGTTACAATTGAAAATTCTTAAATTATGAAAATATAGAATTGCAAGTTATTCAATTTTCAAGATTTATATTTTAAATGTATGTAATTTCGAATATTTTTTAACAATTTAATTTTGAAGATTTGCAATTAAAAATTCTTCGATTTCAACGATTTTCAATGTTAAATTCTTCAAATTTGAATATTTGCAATTCTCTTCAATATTTAATGCATAATAAAGAATGATTTAGTTTAGACTGGTTTGTTTGAAATATTTCAATTTCGAAGATTTAAAATTGAAATTTATTCAATTTTGCAGATTTGCAATGGCAAATTTTTCAATTGTTAACAGTAAAAATGACAGAGTTGATTTATTTTTCAGAAATTCTTATAATTTTTCATATATCTACACCTCCATTCCATACTGCTCCACGTTGCATTTGGTCTTCTACATGACACTTGAAGTGACACAGCGACCAAACGCGACGTGGAGCGGTATGGAATGGAGGCGTCGCTATCTTGTGAGAAGTTGTAGGCTCCTTCTGTCCTAGAAGGTAAGCAAGAGCGGGAAATTCACGCGAGAGAACATCGTTCAACACCGTTCCTTGGAGTCAGGTCTCTAGCCGAGGATGACCTAACGCACTGATAGAAATAATAATGTTGATTTAACCATATGACCGTTGGTTGAAAAATTACGAGTATATTTATAATATAATACGTGTACTTCAATGATAAAGAGTAGGAAATGCACTTACTGAAATATGGTAAATACAAGTTACTTATATTTGTGGTACAAAAATGTAACATTTGTGTTGCTATTGTATGAAATGTGTAATTCTATTAAACATTTGCTTGAGGGAACTATCTCTGAAATGTTGTCGTTTAGCAATACCCTTTGTATGACTGATTTACCCGAATCGCTTTGTTTAGTTCACAACAGGCCCATCTTGATCGCGCCTGCGCGTCTACTTTCGTAAGCAACAAGAATCGGATGGCCAAAACAGACATACTGTATGGCTGTACCTATACCAGCAATAAAATAGAGCTAATTTAATCATAAATATTGTTGTAGCACTTATTCATTTCAATCAGTGCGCGGCAGACGGGACAGTTGGAGATGAAAGTTTCACCTCTGGATACTTTTTAGAGCTACCAATCTTTGAAGAATGTTATGAGGAACAGTGTTGACGGATCAGATGAAGTGATCCCAGAAGAACAGTCTTTTGCATCCGGTTTGCGATGGAATGAGCCTGACGCTGGCAAGCCGGAATCTTGTTGAGTTGAATAAGAAATGATGCTTTCATACCTCCAAGACAGCCGATTATGAGAACTATAAGATGGACTTTGTAGCCTTGGTACAGCCTGCTCAGCTCGAAAAGAAGTGCTTGATATTTCGCCCGTTTTTCTTCCTCCGTTGCCGTGATATTACCATCTTCTGGTGCTGAAAATTCAATCACGTAAATGATCTTGGTCTTCAGATCTTGCAGGACAATATCAGGCTTCGTAGCACTAATACGTTAAGTGGTGGAGAATGAGAAAATCCAGTAGATCTTACACTGATCATTCTCCACAACGGACTCGAGTTCCCCTGGGCGCATGGCAAGATGGGCAATAGATCAACACCATAGAAGTGCCTAAAATGGTAATATAACACTTTTAGAGCCGCATTGTGTCTCTCGATGTAGTCGTAACGTGCATACTTTGAGCATCCATTGAGAACATGCCCAAGTATTTCTGGCTCTTGCTTACACGCTCGACAGTTAGTATCGCCTACAGGTATATTCATTATGCGCTCGCGGTAAACTAAGGTGTCTATAACGCCGTCTTGACAGGTAAAAAGAAATCCCTCAGTCTCCGATCTCAATCCAGCAGACTTGAGAAACATGTTAGACAGACCGATAGAGAGCTCTTCTCTACATATGATGCCGTAGAATTTACCATGAAGGGGCTTGTCAACATGTTCTCTTAGTAGAAGCGTATGTTCTGCTTCCTGTACACGACTTTTTAGCACCCAAGGTGTTAGTGATGCTAAGCCATGTGTAGTGTCGCTGGAATAAAATGGGAGTCCAAGCTCCTCTGCAGCCCTATTTGCGGCACGGTATAGAAACGCCGCAATATTGTTGGCTTCATGTTGATGTACGAGTCGCATAAGAGAATCTGCACTATTTAGAACTGAGCAGGTTGTAGCCAGAACCGTTCTTCGATTAAGACACTCCAAGCTTAAGCAAGCCTCTACCCCCTTTATCTCGAGGTAGGTATATTCGAGGTACGGAAGATCTAGGATGATGACTTCGATGGATTGTCATCATGTTGCGTGTGCTTCAGTCAGGTTGCTTTAACTCATCGGTGTTCCATTTTACTGCGCCAAATGTGTAGAGCAGTATAGGAGCGCCCAGCATATTGCTCGCCTGGATCTTATTCTTTCCAGATAATTCGGAAGCCCAAATTTGTCTGAGAATTTGACGATACATTTTTACAAGGGCCTTTTTTAACACACGCACATCTTGGGCATAAGATCTTTTATGCATCTCACTATTCTTGACTGCACCTCCAGGCACTCAAGGAGACTAATAAGTAGCGCATGGCTCGTGTTATCGAATGCCTTACGGTGTCAATCCAAGCCATGGACAGATTGCGTCGATACCTGATCGAGTCT